>BQNB010099194.1:0-22492 GCA_026074375.1 Tanacetum coccineum
AGACTCAAACTATGTTGGTTATAATATGGATAGAAAAAGCACCTCAGGTGCCTGTTAAATACTTGGTGGAAAATTGGTTTGTTAGAGTGCCAAGAAACAGCAGTCAGTGGCTATGTCCTCAGTTGAGGCTGAATATGTTGTTGATGCTGGGTGTTGTACAAGTATCCTATGGATGAAAAGTTAACTCAGTGACTATGACATCCATTACAAGATGGTAACCATCTTTTGTGACAACACCAGTACCATTGTAATATCCAACAATCTAGTACTTCACTCAAGAACCAAGCATATTGATATAAGATATCATTTAATCAGGGATCACATCCTTAAAGGAGATATTGAATTACACCTCATCCCCACTGAGTATCAGCTAGCTGATATCTTTAATAAACCTTTGGATGAACCTACTTTCACCAAAATGAAAGCAGAATTAGGCATGTTTAATATTGATTAATCAGTCTCCCTAATTAATCATGTTCAATATGGTGTATATTCTTTTCTCCTTGAAACCAACTCCATGAAACCCATATGAATCCCATGACACTAAGGGACACATTAAATGAAGTAACTAAATGCTTTAAGTCTTTAGTTACTTAATGTCCTAGGTTGGTAATTAAGTCAGATGAGGATCCCTCAAAGAAACGGGTGCCAGCATCAACCATTGTTTGTCCTGATCCTGATAAGGAGGTTAAAGTTCCTTACATGATAAATGGGAAGATGTGCCATCTCACTGACAAAGAAATGCAAGCTTACATGGATAGAGAAGAGAAACTCAGGAAAGCTGCTGAGGAAGAAAGACTTCTTGCTATATCCAAGTATGAAGTAATCAAAGTGGTGCAAGAAGAGGCTAAAAATATTGGACTTGACCCAAAAAAAATTGCAAGTGCCAAAGCGGGTGAAAAGTTCAAAAAGGCTCAGGATGCTGAACACCAGGTCCTCAAGAGAGAACATACTGAGAAGGTCAGAAAATCTCTTGAACTCAGGAAGCACAAGTTTGAAAACTACATGTGGACCATCAATAGCAGACTAAAACCTAAGACTATCACTGATATTAAAATTCATCCAAAGACCAAGCCAGTTGTCATAAGTCTACAGAGGTATTGATGGTAGAAAATTTGATGTCCATAAACATTTTGCCTTTGGTACGTTTGGTATCTCTGAATTGGATTAACTTGATGAATTCACTAAGCCGAAGGTATGAAAGGATAAGAAAAATCCCTGAGGAACTTGGAATCAAGTCAGCACTTCATGCTCCTGCTCTTGCTCTTGAACAAGCCTCATCTAAATCCTTAAGAAAGAAGGGGAAACACATGAAACTTGAGCCTGAAATAAAAATTCCTGGATTGGAATGCAATCGAGCCCTCCCTGAAAATGTTTCGCTTGTCAACAACATGGTCATCGAAGAGCCTGAGTATGGGATCTTCTTCACTGATGATTTCGATGACCAAGCATTTCAAAGATAGAGTGACATTAACAAAGTTGGGATGGAATATCTCGTGTCATATCTTGTAGCTGCCTCTATGGTTAAGTCACCAGAAAATGCAAGGTTTAGCATAAAACTGAAGAAACTCATTGCTGAACATCCTGATCAAGAGAAGCTCAAGTCAAAGAAAGTCAAGTTGGAAGCCCTTGGATATGAGATGAACTGGGTACTTATGATGTAATTTTTGTTATCTTTTGTAATATATAATAGGGCCTTGTAATAATTTAATGAAGTATCTTTTGGTTGAACTCAGTATCCTTAAACGGCTTTCTATAAATCAATGTGAGAAGAAGTTGTATTTACTCACTCACACTGATAAACACTTAGGTTATATTTATATCCAAATAGGGGGAGATTGTTGGGCCAAATGTCATTGCCCACTGATGCGCTATATTTATATCCAAATAGGGGGAGATTGTTGGGCCAAATGTCATTGCCTATTGATGCGTCACTTAGAATTTGAATATAAAATAACCTAAGTGTAAATATCCTTTAACAATTTAAGGTCACTGAGTGAATAGTCGCTCAGTGAGTTACCTTCAAGATGCGCGGTCTAAGTCTACAAGAAAGACTCTAGCGTTCAGTGAGGCGGTACTCAGTGAATGAAGCCTGAGCCAAAGAAGAAGGTGATGGGTTCAGTGAGTTGTGGCAATAGACTCACTAAGCCCCATACGATCTCCAATAACTAAAAGACCCTGAAGACAAGAGACTGAAGAATAGGCGGGATAGTTTGAAAGGAGATAAGTCCAAGCTCTTATCTCCTGAAGTCAACTTATCCTGAAGAGGGTATAAGACAAGTTCAGTGTCAAGACTGAACTTAGAAAGAGCATGTGTCCCATACCTAGAATAGAAATTGTAATAGAGACAAAGCTGTATAAATGTACTAGCGTATTAGGATTGGGATTAGTGCTTACCACCCATGTGGGTGTGACCCTGCCTAGGTAGTATAAATAGAACTCTTGTAACGGAGTATATGTCAAGTTTGTGCATTCAAAGTCGAACTTTCACAAACACACATCTACTCCTCCAAATATACTAAGTCCCTGAGCAAACTCAATTAGTTAGCATAGTAGTTAACTTTGTATAACACTTTAGGTTTATGCAAAGTTATTAGTGAGGAGATCACACACATACATTGTCATTCAATCCCCATTGTAGTTCCGCATACAATGGGGTGTAATTCTTAATAAAAAGAATTAAACATTGAAAAGTTATTTTTATGTCTTTTACTTATTAACTATATTTACGTACAAAAATCTTTTCAAACAACAAACTGTTTTCTTTACTTGCTAGCCATGTGTTAGTTAATGATAACTTTGTAGTTATTGTTCACTAACTAAGTGGGAACAACAGTAAAGAATGCTCTGGCCGATATAGGGGCAAGTATCAATCTTATGCCGCATTCTCTCTTTTCACGATTGGGCATTTCTAAACTAAAACTAACCAGGATGAGTACTCAACTGGCTGATCAATCCATTAAATATCCTATAAGGGTCTGTGTGAATCTTTTAGTCAAGGTAAATAAGTTCATATTTCTGGTCGATTTCGTAGTTTTAGAAATAGACGAAGCAGAATTAGTCCTGATCATTTTGGGATAACCCTTCCTTACTACAACCCAAGCTGTAATCGACATTCACAAAGGGACGCTAAGTTTGAGAGTCGTAAATGAAACCATCACCTTCAAAATTAGGAAATCTTTGAAATCCAAATACTCCTGTGATGACTATTTGTACTGCACTGATCACAAAGCAAAGCTCGTCCGAGAATAATGGGTAGACGCAGTCGATCATGACAGAAAATAGGTAGAAGCAGAAGAAGAAGGAGATTCAAATGAAGTGTGAGCAGTTTCTTTATACCCTAAGCCAGAACCAGTCGAGCCACTCGAATGGAAGGCCCTAGAAAATCAATTGAAACCTTCAAGCGTTGAACCACCTAAACTAGAGTTGAAGGAATTATCCTAACACCTCGAATATGCCATCCTATAGGAAAACAACCAACTCCTAATAGTTATCTCTTCGGCATTATCTGCCACTGAGAAGGCCAGAATTCTCGAGGTTCTAACGGACCACAAGGGAGCCATTGTAACATTTCTCATTTTCAGGTTATTTTCAACTTTAATAAATTCCATTATTTATTTTTAGAGTTTTACGCGTTCGCTTTTAATTATTATCTTATAGTTAAATCGCGTAAACTAAAAATCAACGTTCAATGTAAACGGACATCAAACAAATTAAAGTTTACATCAAGCAAGTGTTATATGATTATTAGGAGTATAATTTATAACTTTTCATAATTTATTTTTGTTGGTTACGTAAAACGCTTACGTTTCGCAATAAATTACATTCGGTCGTACCCGGAAGCACCTTTACCCATCTACACTCAAACAAATACCCACATTTATACCCAATACTCAAAATTTATTTATTTTTCTCACCTATAACTCTCTAAAACCGGACATAGGCTTTTACACATGAATTAAATCATTTAATTCCTAGTAAGTCTTTCATTACAACTTGTAAACCTTACACTTATGTACCTTGGACCCTAATTCCTAAAGATTGGCTTGTCAAGGTGTACCACCCCCCTCTTTTGACCGTGGCCTCCTCCTTGGGAGGAGGAGAGCTCTTACACTTGTCCTTAAACCACTTCAAAGCTCATGGTTTGGATTTAAGGTTGTTTCATGGTTTCCAAGATGCTATAAAAGGAAGTCCTAGGTCCACTATAATCCTCTTACACTTCATACAAACAAATCAAACCAAAAACTCTCTTTTTTTTTGATCAAAACCCACGGCACACTATTGGAGATTAGGGTTTCATTTAATTTTTGCATTCAAGGCAATCCAAGTGTTCAAGTGTTCATTCTAAGGTTACCTAAGGTTACTCAAGGTGTTGGCAAGCTTGGATTCGGGTTTAACAAGGAATAATCAAGAAAACATATTTAGGGTTTTCTTGATTAGGGTTTTGATTTTGAAGGCTTGGTTAGGGTTTACATCTTGTGTTCATCATCCTACTTGTCTTCTATAATTCTATTTAAAGTAATAAATGTTCATATCTTCATTTTATATTGTATACATACTTGTTGCATAAGTTAATCACCACCTAGATTCATTTTTAAGTTATATAAAGTGTTTGATGATTTCATATGGACAAATGACATGAACATTTAGAGGACTAAATACATTTAAATTATACGGTACAAAACTTGGTGAAATTATGGTTGTCAAGTCTTAAGTAAAAATAATACAAACTAACTTGTTCAATAAAAACCATAATTATACTATTATATGGCTACTGTTGGAATTCGAAATATAGACCCTATGTTTTATATTTTATAAAAATAGTGCTCTTTACAAGGATCGTGAGCATGTAAGGAACTCGAAAAACGGAATTATAACGAACAAGTTACGGATTTTACAAGTTATATATAATTAACTTTATAAAAACAATTTTATAAACTGTGATGAACAGTAAAGTTACTGTTCATCAGAGGTAAAAATTCCATAAATGTAATATTTTGATAAAATTCCTTAATACGAACCCACGGACATAAAGAACTCGAAAAACAGAATTATAACGAACAAGTTACGTATTTTACAAGTTATATATAATTAATTCTATAAAAACAATTTTTATAAACTGTTATGAACAGTAAATACTACTGTTCATCAGGGGTTTAAATTTTATAAATATGATATTTTGATAAATTATCTTAATACTAATCCAAGGATATAAGGAACTCGAGAAACGGAATTATAATGAACGAGTTATGATTTAAACAAACTACGTATAATTAATTCTATAAAAATAGTTTTTATAAACTGTGTATAACATAAAAGTTACAGTACATCAGAGTTTAAACTTTTAAATGTGATTTTTATTGATAAATTAATTTTAATACGAAGACGTGGACATAAGAAACGTATAAAACGGAGTCGAAACGATAAGATATGGAGTTTTAAACTCGCGGCATTAACTTTTAAATTTTATGTAATCTTTTATAAAACAACTAAATTAATAATGAATATCATATTAAATCATCACATTTTTACAATAATGCTTAGTAAAATAAAAATATAAATAGTTCGTTACGAGTACAAGTATAATACTTTAATTTTAAGCAAAGTAACGAGTTAAATATTGTTTTAATTTTTAAAAGTAATTAATAAAAGCTATTAGTTGGTGGTGTAACTATACGACATGTAAATGTTTTAGATTAAATGGCAATTGCATATACTCATACGCCCATAATTAATTCGGTGCATTCAAATTGCCGAGGCGATTCACTTACTATATTTTGATAATCCATCATTCACTTACGGTGAGTTCATAGCCCCGCTTTTACAACATTATATTTTTTACAACTTGGGGTGAGAAACATGCTTGTTTTATATTTGGACGCAAGTAATCTTTTAACATATTACGAGTTGAGCCTAAGTAGCTAAACCCACATTGCCCACTATCATTGAACTGATCAATGCTAGATAGCGAGCGCGAATGTTTATAAATAAACTATTGGGATTGACATCCCCGTTCGGGTGAGTAGCCTTCATCTTTTCGACAAATCTGAAACAACGAACGTATACGATGTTGGAACAAAATTGGGATGTTTGCGGGTTGAACATCTACATGGCACATTTAGTGGTCATTAAATTTGCATACATATATGTCGAGCTTTCGTGTCATGAGCTTTAGAGCACTCTAATTACTGATATAAGATATTTTATTGTTGGTTACAATGTCATCCATCGGAAATCTGTGGACCTATTTTATACATTACTAAACCTGGAATTCACCAACTTTATGTAAGACGTTTTAAAGCATATACTTTATCAGGTTAATAAAGTACTGGAAAACAAGGATACATTGGTGGTCATCACTTTGGGGGTCATTAACTATAAAGATTTAGATGCATTACCTTTTGGGAATATTTGTTATGTCTTAAAATTTTACTAATTCTGGATTAACCTATTTAAGCTTCGCTAAGTAACAAACAAGTCTATTTAATCCAATGTATCAATTTTAAATGACTCATATAGAGGTCATTCTCATATCTCGTGCTTGATGATCTATGAAGTAACACTCGCCAACCCATATTCCGCTGCGACCCATTTTGGGGTTACAGATGGCATCAAGATCCTAGGTTATAGAGAACACAGGTCAAATGTTTTTACTTGGACTATAACCATTTTCAAACATTGCATCATACAAAAGTTTTTCACAGGACACATACACTATTGAGTTGCATTAGTTAGTTTATGGCTATTTTTTTCATTGTATGCATACATGTTTTATATTATACACAAATATACTAATGATAGGTCTTATAAATATAACTTATATAAGTTTAATTTATCTTCCTGCAGTCATGTCCTTCTGCATCATCCGCTGTCACCTATACCTCCTGAGTAACACTACTTCCGAACCAGGGAGAGTCTTTTGGGGAGCCGATGAGGAGATACCCGATGGAGGTGTACCACGAGTCATCGTATACGGATACGATGGACTTCCCATGCAGCCAGTAGACCCACCATCCCCTGACTATGTGCCTGGACCTGAGCACCCATCATCCCCTGACTATGTGCCTGGTCCTGAGCACCCACCATCACCCATCGAGATACCATATGTTCCCGAGCCTGAGTACCCCGAGTACTTAGTACCTTCGGAGGATGAGGCACCCATAGAGGACCAGCCTCTACCCGCTGATGCTTCACCCGTAGCCCTATCACCAGGCTATGTACCTGATTCTGATCCAGAGGAGGATCCGGAGGAGGACTCCGAGGAGGAGCATGCTGATTACCCTGCTGACGGAGGGGATGGAGATGATGAGCCCTCCGGTGATGACAGTGATGATGATACTGATGATGATGATGAGGAGCCTTTCGAGGACGAGGAGGATGACGAGGAGGAGGAGGAGCACCTAGCTCCGGCCGACTCTTCTGCTATACCTGTTGTTGACCCTGTTCCCTCAGCTGGGGATACAGAGGCGTTTGAGACTGATGAGTCTGCACCCACACCTAGACCACCTCAGATTAGGATCCCCTTTGCCCAGACACGTCTCCGTAGGGCACGGAAGACTGTCAGACCTGAGCCACCGATGTCAGCATCCATGGAGGCATGCATTGCTGAGCATGCTGCCACACCTACACCACCACTACCTGTTGCATCTCCACCATTACCCCTACCATCACCACTCACTACTAGCCCTACTGATGCAGGGGCACCATTAGGCTATAGGGCAGCCGGGATTCGGATGAGAGCTGCAGCTGCATCACCACCCTTATCACTTCCACCTACTTCCCCCAGGACTGATGTTCCCGAGGCTGAGATGCCGCCTCGGAAGAGAGCTTGTCTTACTACTCCCGCTCCCGGATACGAGATCGGGGAGAGTTCAGCAGCTGGTGCCGCGAGACAGCCAAGGCCTACTCCAGAGGTTGACACTTGGGATGAGATTGTTGAGGCCATGATGGAGATAGCACCGACCACCTTGGAGGGGGTCGACCAGAGAGTGACAGAGCTTGATACTACTGTTAGGCAGAGGACTGAGGAGTTTCAGGTACGATTTGAGGAGGCATATGATGACCGAGCTTACTTGGGAGCCCTAGTCAACACACTATACAGAGATAGACCATACCACCGCCACACAGCTTTGGCTTTGGATAGAGAGGCTGTATATGCTCGTATAGCATGGACTAGTTCTGAGGAGAGGAGTGCAGCCATAGAGGCACATGTTAGGACACTAGAGGCACAGGTTGCCACGTTGATTGCTCAGACCACATCACTTCAGACTCAGTTGACTACAACACTTGGACGTATTGAGACACTAGAGGCTAGAGACCCAGAGCCCCAGGATGGGCCAGCTGAGGCTGGCAGCAGCTGTTAGTCATGTATCATTTGTAGCTATCCTGTATAGCCTATTAAGTTTTATGGGTTACTCCCAGCTAATAGGCTGTAGGGACTTTTGTTTTATCTTTTTAGCTATCATTGTATGGCGTGTTAAGTATTATGGGTGACCCCCAGCTAACACCGCCTTAGGTCCATATTTTCACTTTTGTATCTCATTGTACTGAACATGTTGTAATCAGGGCCATCATGTATGATTATCGATGTTGTTGTGTATGGATGTTGATTTATTTATGTCATTGTTGATTTCACTTTCAGTTGTATATTTCACTGTGGGTTGTGATCTCATTTTATTTATTATGCATATGTCATGTTGCGTTTATGATTGTATGAAATCTGACGTGTATTATATTTCTTGTGATTTTTGAAGAAAATGCCACCAAAAAGAAGAACCACGAGGGCAACACCCGCCACCTCAACCGCTCCTACCACAACTGTCACTGATGCTCTACTCTAAGCTTTAATTGATCGAGGAGTTGTTGCTGCATTAGCAGAACGTGATGCAAGTAGGAGCAGAGATAGCGATAACAGCCATGGTTTAGGAACTGGCGGAAGAAGGCAAGTGCCTACTCAATGAGAATGCACTTACACTGATTTCTTGAAGTGACAGCCTATGAATTTCAAAGGCACTGAAGGAGTCGTTGGCCTGACCCAATGGGTGGAAAAGATGGAATCTATTTTCCTTATCAGCAACTGTGCTATTACAAGTCAGGTTAAGTTTGCATCTTGTACTCTTCAAGGAAGTGCCTTGATGTGGTGGAACTCCCACGTAAGGGCTGTCGGACAAGATGTTGCATATGAAATGCCATGGACGGCTTTGAAAAGGATGATTTGATGACGTACAACCAACGATTCAAAGAGTTGGCACTTATGTGTGATAGGATGTTCCCTGAGGAATCAGCTAAAGTGGAAAGGTATGTCGGTGGTCTTCCCGACATGATTCATGGCAATGTTAAGGCATCAAAGCCTCAGTCAATGCAAGAGGCAATTGAATTTGCTATTGAAATGATGGACAAAAAGATGCTCACTGCAGCTGAACGTCAAGCAGAGAATAAGAGGAAATTTGAAGATACTTCAAGGAACAACCAAAACCAACAACAACCATTCAAAAGGAATAATGTGACACAGGCTTACACTGTTGGGCCTGGAGATAAGAAGCCTTATGGGGGAACCAAACCTCTATGTACCATGTGCAATTATCACCACGATGGGCCATGTGCTCAAAAGTGCACTAACTGTAAAAAGATTAGCCACTTGGCCCGTGACTATAAAGACGACCTGATGCTACTACAACACAACAACATCAAAACCCCAACAGAACTACCAGAGAGCCTAAGGGGAAAAATCCAAGCTGGGTATAATTGCTTTGAGTTCTCTTTGACGTGTGGAGTTCCTAGGTCGACGTCAGGAGTGGACTGCAAGCTGAAGAGGAATCAAGGAAATCATGGTAGGAATGGGAATGCTATGTAGCATGTGCTATTGCTGTGGGGATCTGCTGGAATAATAACCCAATCTCTAATGTTGTCAATGGGTTCGTTCCTCACTTTATATCCGTTTATGCTTCAATTTTATTTTTGATGTTCTAGTGCGATTAGAATAGAAGTTTCGAATCTGTAGCATTTAGTTTTTGATTAATACATCCCAATATCTAGACCAGTGGTTGTGTTGTCGAAGTTAGTGACGGTAGAATAATTTGGGTTAATACACTTATACGAGGTTGCACTTTACATTTTCTAAATAACCCCATTCAACATCGACTTAATGCCTGTAGAGATGGGTAGTTTTGACGTCATTATCGGTATGGACTGGTTAGCTAAATATCATGCCGTGATCGTTTGTGATGAGAAACTCGTTCATGTTCCCTTTGGAGATGAAATTTTAATTTTTTCATGGTGATGGAAACAACAACAAACAATAGTCCCGATTAAATATCATCTAACAAAAAGTATTTGTGAGGGATGTCCTTATCTTTTTGGCACAATGTTACCTCGAAAAGGGGGAAGGAAGACAATGTCATGAGGAGAAGCGATTAAAGACGTACAACTAGAATAGTCAAGACTATCTGATGTATTTCCCGAGGACTTGTCGGGTTATCTTCCACCAACCAGCATGTGGAATTATAATTTATCTCGACAAGTCCATTCTGGTAACCTTAGTACTTCAAAATATCATAATACGGTGGGAAAAAATGTAAAGTTTATTCATACAATAATCACATTAGAGATAGTTTTTGAGAAAAAAATATTATTTTTGTCTTTTAGTGATTTATTAAATAATAAAATAATTTAAATAATTATTTTATTATTTAAAATCAAAAATCATGTTTTTCTAGGAAAATTTTTATAGTATCAATTTTTAGAAATTTCGACATTTACGTTCGCTCATACAAAGTTTTTAAAGGTTTTCAAACTTATTTTCATACACTTTTTAATAAAGGTCGACACTTTTCGACCACAAACTTTAAAAATCTCAACTTCTTCCAACGTTTACTAAAACGTTTTTCCCAAAATATCGTTCAATATCACTTCGTAAACACATTTTCACTTCCAAAAGTCTGTCAAAACTCTCATAACGACTAAATATCGCTTATTGGGCTTTAAGGCCCAACAAGGGTCCATTAAGATATTTGTAAGTCCAAATACGATCCAAGTCCAAAACCTAAATCCATTTACATATATTGATATACTTTTAAGTAGAAATAATCTGGACCACAATCGGACCTCTATTAAGCCACGGCTTAAATTGACTTATTGGGTCGTGAGTCCTTAACCTCAAAAAATTTACGTATTAAGCTTAAAAATAAGCTAAAAGCTACGTTATCGATTTGGTTTATACATAAGCCTCAAAAATATGTCCACCTTAGCTCATAACATAAAAAAATAATCAAAATCACTTTCCTAGTGATTTTGGGAAACTTTTCGTGGCATATAAGCTCAAATAAGCCAAGAATAGCTTAAAAATAAAGCCGAATAAAAGCTATACAAGCTTTTTAATAATAAGTTATTCTTGCAACTTATTTTATTAAACCTATCACAACACACCATCAAAATTCAAAAACCTTATTTTTCCTTTTTATATCCACAGTGACCAAACACCCTCTTTTATATTCATTTTCGCTTCCAAGAATTGATTTTCATGATGATAAATTTTGTAACAAATAACATCTATGCATCAAAATAAACCCTAAAAGGACAATTGAAATTTAAATTTGAAACTTACAAAGCGAAAAATCTTCATAAAATTTAGGATTTCGACACGAAACGACTACCCAAACGTTGTATTGTTTAAAATAAATACCCAAACACTCGTATCAACCCGGAATATCACGTTCTCGATCAAAGATGGAAAATTTATGGTGGATTGTGGTGGTGTAGGTGGCGTCCGAATAACACACACACACACACACACTTATGTGTGTTTTTTTTAATGAACGGGGACAAAGGATTCAAGAGTAGTGTTAGTGGTATAAGGAATATACTTGTACAAGTTTAGACACATCAACTAGAAAATAGCCATTTTGTTCCCCTCTTTGACTTTCTTGACTGGATGGCATCCTATGGGTGTCGGATCTTTCTTTTCGTGTCGGGATCACTTAAATACTCGTAAAACTCAATCGTAAAATTTACCTCAAAGTTAATTAGCATTTTTATTCACCTTAAAAATACTTTTCCATTAACCTAGAGTATTTACACGACATATTTTTACTTTAAACCTTTTCAAAACTCATCTAGACATTAATGGACGTGTCAGACTCGTTTTTTGGCATTTCTCAAAACTCACGAGTCAAACCACCCAGAATACAAATAACACAATAATAACTTCCAAAAGGGATTATTAATCATAATAAACCACAATTAATTACAATACTCATAAAAATCATCACAGTCAACACGATACAAAATCTGAATAAACTGACAAAAGTCAAATAGTCAAAGGACTATAAATGAAATATTCAGAACACAAAAAGGGCAAAGGTTACAGGATAACTCGAAAAAGAAATACATCGTATGTAAACTTGTTTTGTGTTAGTTATATAATAGGTGTTTACTTTTTTAAATGTATCATTAGCATGTGATTACTTATTTGACACTTAAAAGATCGTAGACATGGATAAATAATTAAGGGAAAATGACAAAAATTCCTAATTTTTTAAACCTACTTCATAAAATACCCAATTTATTTCTCAAAAGCCAAAATAGCCATGAAATCCGCAAGTTTTAGACCCCTTTACGAAATTTTAAAAAAATCAAAACATCTGCAATATTTCTTAACATTATCATTATCTAGCATATCCCTTTCGTTAGTCGTATGGGTTTTTTATGAGCCAACAACACGTTTTTTTTACGATTAGATGAATCATTTTATAGATCTTGCATAGGCCCCAGGAAATCCAGGCATATATATATGATAACAAGAAAATCCATGCATTTGTTGATAACTAGGAAAATTCTGATAAAAAACACTATCTAAAATCCAGGCATTTGCTTTTGGTTAATTTGTGTGGCATGATATTCGGTTTGATATACATTTACAGACGGGTAATATGAATTAAATTGATTTTTGATTGCTTCCTGTAGTTGATAACTGCCTACCATTTACACCAGACTCAACAATACACAACGTAACAATTCTACTACTTTTAACAACATATTCCATAAAATAATTGACTTCCAAATCATCACATACCTCTACAATATCATTATCCGAATTGTAAGTTACCATAAAATGACTATTAACATTGATTTCTAGCCTTGGATAATGCTTCTAGTAAACATGAATATAATGACAACAATGGTAAAATTAGTGTACGTTTTATACAATTTAATGGCATATACTCCAACACACCATCCACTCTTTCTCATGCACCTCCTTTACACACCCCACGTATTTTAACGGTTTCTTTGACGAATTTCATGGCGAAATTGAGTTTTTTAGCGAAAATGTTGAGTTTTGTGGTGAAAAGAGCTAAAATGAGCAAGAAATAACAATCTAGCAAGCTTTATCTAAAATCTGCAAGAAAATCTCTCAAGTTTTATCCAAATGTTTGCGGAATTTTAAAAAAATCATAATATTTATGATATTTTTGAAAAAACCGCTAATGTTTTGATATTTATTATAAATATCAAAACATTTTTGATACTTCTGAAAAATGGCAAATGTTGCGATATTTTTAAGAAATGTCGCAAACTTTGCGATATTTTTCGCAAATGTTTCGATTTATTTTTTTAAATTTCGCAAAGGGGACCAAAACTTGCGAATTTCATGGGCATTTTTGGTTTTTGCGAAAAAATTGGGTATTTTGTAAAAGTAGTCTTGAAAATTTAGGTATTTTTGTCATTTTCCTAATAATTAAATACTTGAAGACCATACGGTTCTTTACAACGAGTTATAGTATATGCACCAATCTTTTAAAAAAGATAATTTTTACCCAATTTGAGTATGCGTACGTGTGGGTTTAAACTCTAAGAATTAACTAGCAAAAGGTCAAAAACCATGGTTACATAAAAAAGAGCATTACTATGGAAGTGTTAATTTAGTGGCCCAACATGATGTTATTCATGTTACATTCTCTCCATTATTAACTATTGATAGTTACTTACCCACCTTTACCACAATTTAGTATTAAGTAACACACATGCACACGCGCACGCACACAGATTAAACCACAACCTGTTTCCCGACCCTACCATGCTACAACCAGGATAATTTTCACTATTTTAAGGACTCCCACAACATGAGCAACTATATTGGATAGTAATTATGTCTTTTCATTTGTTCCACATTTCGAACAAAATCTGCCATATTCTAATTTATAGTTTCTTAAGTGGACATAACAAATAAAGAATTAAACAATATTGGATGAAGGAAAATTAGTTAAACACTTAAGATGATGATTTTTTAGGGATAAATCCAAAATTGGCCCAAAATCCAAACCAAAAATGCAACCCTAAGCCCAGGAACATCTTTTTCTAAAACTGACCCCGAGCAACTTGGCTGGGCAACCATGAAAAAATTTGCCAAGTGTCCCATATGTGTAAGGTATAAATACTTGATATGTTTTTGGGCAACGTCTACTTTTAGGGCGAATTGTACTTCGGGCAACTGATTAAAATGTAATTTCACACTAATATTTTATTTTGAAAAAGTCTTACACACCATAGGGAAACCAAACTAATTTTATTGGGGCAACTTTAATAAATATTATCTTTTGTTTGTATATGTAAATATACACACATGTTTTTTATACACACTTTACTGTGCGTTAAAAATATTTGTCTAACAAGTTTATCATCATCTCCCTCCTTCCTATTTCACAATCTTCCATTTTCTCATCGTCCATCTTCTAATAATGTTGCGACACGTCCTTTTCTCAATCTTCTCATCTCCCCAAGTCTTTTCATATTTCTCCCAATGAATGGCTTATCTTATGTAAGCTATTAGCCGGAATTTTAAACATGACTATGCGGATCCAAATGTGGTATAAAAGGGTATGTGATTTTCATTTCTTATTTCAAATTATCATACCCATTTACCGATGTAGTTTTTGTTGTGATTTTTAGATTATAGAATTCAAATCGTTCTATTTTAGAATGATGGATGTTAACGACTTTAATCAAATAAACTTTGCTATTGAAAGTATAATAAATTTATTGAATTATCATTACTTTATATGTTATTTTTATATTGTTTTTTTATCTTTGACTTTTAATTAGTTTGTATTTTGAAAAATATGTTTTAATATTTATTTGTTTTCAAGGATGATTCTCTTAGAAATCCTAAAAGTCATAATCAGGGTAAATTGAATACTTTTGCTTTAATAATAGCAAAAGTTAGATGTTAATCGACGAAACTTGGTTTTAGGAGTTACTTGTTCTGGTTGTGGTTGGTATGTTTATTGTTTTTTGATCGTGTAACAAACATACTCATAGATTATTTGCCTACGGACAAAATAACATAAATGTGGATGCTTTTCTTATGATATAGCCTCTCATTTATTAAATTGAAAGGTCATGTCTCATTTTGGTCATCCAGAGTTAGCTAATCATTACAGGTTGCCTTTTAGCCATGTGACAGTTTGGTTTATATACTATCCAGAGGTAGCTACATGTTTCGTATAGAGTTTTATCCACATACAGCTAGGTTTTTATAGTGTTGTGTAACAAACTCGTAGATGTTACTTGGTGTTATTTGAGGATGAAAGAGACATTCAAAGCTATGTGATGAAGACTCCAATATGTCCTTTGTCTTATTTTATTGTTTAGACGGTTTATCTTTATGGGTCGGTCTGTTGGCTAATGCACCGGTGGCATGATACTTTGTTCTATGGTTGGTTGATAAAGTCTAGATAGATTGAATTGTTTTCCATAGGTTGAACAAATATGGGACACAGTTCTATGACAAATTCGAATTGTGATAGAAAAAGCATCGTGATGAGCGACTATTTTGAGAATGAATATAAGATCGATGTATGTTAACTACGTATATGGTTTGTATTGCCTTTGTTTTTTGCCTCTTCCATGAAACCATTATTACGATATATCTGAAATATGTTTAGTTTACATTTGTTAATTTTGAATGTGGATTATTAGTTTTTGGACTATACGTTGGTCTCTTTTTTGTAGGTTTGGATCTTTGAGTCATTTGAATAGATGCTCATTATAGGTGGTTTTTAAAGATCCAAGAAATGGAATACAAGAGCAGTGGGTTGGTCAAAAAAAGTCAATTCCTCTCTTGACATGATTGATTATGGTTTAGCCTTTTCTTGTACAAGGTTAGGTTGAGTTCAATTTTAAATAATTAGTATAATAATTCCACGCGCTACATTTGATTAGTACAGATTCATAAAAATTATGTATGTATTTAAATAGGAATCGACCAACTATAATAGTTCCAAAAAGCTACCGGTAGCTACAAAACTCATAGGCCTATATGAAACATATCCTGCAAAGTGAAGAAGTCACGCCGAAACGTGTGTATTCTAATGTTTTAGATAAAAGCAGTCGGGTGGTTTGTAAGACTTTTAAGTTAGTAGGCAAAAATGGATTAAAGGAATGTATGTTATTAGTGCAGCATTAGACTGTTTTGACTACTCTTATTAGTACGCCCAAAAAATGGATTAGGGATCAAGTTATTAGTCAGCTAAATCTCCGTGTTTTCAAACTTGAGACTATTATTCAGGTTAAGGATCAAGTTTTGTATTTCAATTTATACCATTTTTTAGGTTCTTAAATAGAATTTTGTAGTATTTGTTCACCACTTTGTAGGTTCTTGCACGAGAAAGAAAGAACAAATATGGGGTATAGTTTCTGAATGTGTTGTTTTCATATTTTACATGCATTTTTATGTTGTTCTTATACATAATTTTTTTCCTAGCAGTTGTTGCAGTTTAAAGACGAATTTTCCAGATTGGGCCGTGAGTTTATGAATTCATTGAATATCTTATTTGAGGAATTAAGTCAACCACTTTATACAAATGAAAATATTTCTAACATAATAAACATGAAGTTTCTTCATTTTACAGCTAATCATTTGTCAATATCTAATAATGATTTACTTATTAAATACAGGATTATCTTGTTGAAGAGGAATTAAGATTGTGTTTGGAAGCTGAAGAACGTATGCGTTTGGAACACGAAAAGAACATTATAGAAGAACTGAGCTTTATGGTCAAAGAGGCTAAGAGGATGAAGTTGGAAGAAGAAAAACTTTTGCAGATATCGCAGTTGAAAAAAAAGGCGGCAAGAGTTTATGAATTCAAGTCATGTGAAAACTATATTGGGAAAGTTAACACATACAAAGGGCAATCACGTTGATAGTATGCCTGGTAAATCAAAAGCCACTGTAAGTTGGGTTAAGATAAACAAACACCGACTAAACGTAAATGATCCCTCTTTGGCGGAGTTGCTTAGAAAAGTGAAACCATGGGTTGAGGTATAATAGTCATCATTTTATCCCTTCCATCATTATTTGTATCCGCTTATATATACTTATAATCTTTGTGTAGGATCTTTCACGCTCGTTTCATTCATTAGACACAGTTTGGTTGACTCCAGATATCCAACGATTTATTAGTCGAGAAGGAAATATTAAGTGTAAGTTTCCATGGAGCGATGATTACACCGTAGGTCGGAATTTCTGGTTAACATTAGTGTGCTTAGACCCTACTCGAAAAGGCTGGCTAAGTGAAGAGGTTAGTATGATTACAAAAAACTAATTAAACTTAATTTGAAATATAAACTTAAAGCCTACTGTATTTGTAACGCTAATTTTATTCTGTCATTAACAGCACATTGACTTGTGGGTCGATTATATGTGGCATGGGAGACCTGATAATGCTAACTGGGCCATGGTCAGCTGTTACTTTGTTCAGATACTTCTGCAAAACAGCACCCCCTTGTTTTATGCCAACGGTGATAAGTATGCCACTCCATGGAGCGATGTTGATCAGGTAATAGTTGACGCTTAATTGCGTTACAATTGTTCAATCCATATCACCTATAATATCTGCAATCCTAAGAAACATTGTAAACGTTGTAGGTATTTTTTCCTATTAACGAAACGGCTCAGCATTGGTGTCTTGCCCACTTTGATATAGTTTCCGGATTGGTCACTTTCTATGATAGTGGAGACACTTATGACTATGAGTCTCGTGATTTCTATGTTCGTGTTCGGGAATGTTTAAAGGTACATTTTGTATGTTTTGTTATACTTCCTAGGTGTTGCTAAAGAATCATATTTGAACCAAGGCAAGGGAACTGGTTCAAGTAGAAACTTGTAATTGACCTGTAGTTCATCATAGGTAACTAGTTCAAGTAAGTACACATAACACATTAGCATTGGTTATTAAATTAGTAATGGAACTAAGTTCACTTCCATTTGTTTGTAACTAATTCTGGTACAAGTCCTATGTAACATGTCTGCCAACATCATTTAATACCTTCTAATCATAATTAATGATTTTTGCCATGTTCAAGTAAGTACACTAAACACATTATAAAATGTTTTTTCTCTATATAAGCCTTTTCTCTACCAATCCTTTTCCATACACCTTACATTCACTTAAAACACACTAAAATGTATCACCTTACTCGCCTAGCTACTTATGCAAACTCCGGAGATGACAAAGAAATGATGATTAAGTTGTTTGAGATTGACAATGAAAGGGATTTTAGGACTGTTAGGGACACTTATGCAAGTTGTCAAGTTTTAAATTTGCGTTGTCAAGAGAGGCGAGAACAAATGATTAAGATGCAACCCTTTTTGCATTTATCACCTGTTCTTGCTGAGTCGTACAATTTGCTAAAAGTGCTTCAGGATTATGAGTTGGAGAAATGTAGGGATCTGATGAAATCAATTAGTAAAACTCAACTAAAAGTCTTGAAGAAAATCTCTTTCATGGCTAAGCTTAGCCGTTAGTAATGGTCATGTCATCTTCTGTTTTGTGCTCACTATCGTCATCTGTCAAACTCTTTTGTGTTCTACTTGTAAAGGTTGCAGTACTATGTTTGCAACCTATTTTATGGGTTTATCTAGTTAATGTTGTCATGGTGTCCTTTATGTTGAACTAGTGTTAACTATAACTATAATATACCAAATATTAGTGATGAATAACTTACTATTAGTGATGAATAACTTACAGGAACGCCTTCCAGGTATTCTAGGAGCAACGAAAGTATATGAAAAGAAAGGAATAGATCATACTGATTATTCTATAAGATTTAAGCTTGCGGACCATGTTCCTAAACATGGTGGTATATTAGGTGATTGTGGTGTTTGGGTTTGTATTTTTTTATATCGGTTGGCGCACGGCATATCTTTGGATGTTGAAGATCCTATTGACCTTGCCCTTGCATATCGTGAGAAGATTTTCCGTTTATATTTTTCTCATAAAATTGATACATTTTAATTAAATTGTTATTCAAATATTCTTACAAATCTATCTATTTAACTTATGATTTTAATTCTTTAATTAATTTATGACTTTTTTCATATTTAATTATTAGTTGTAACGAAATCCCCAAAAATTAAAAACAAACAGAGAAAAAAACAAAGAAGGTATCATAAACCAACTGATTAATAACTTGAATACGTAAACATAAATTAAAAACCAAACAACCCTAGAAATTTTTAGCATTCTGAACAAACTCGTGTTTTTCAAATGTCCTTAACTGAGTCTCGGAGATCTTGAGCATAATATCATCCAGCAGTTTCATATCCTGGGCTTGTTGCTCCCTGAAGAAGGCAACACTTCTCACCATTCTAGGGTCCTTGTGATGCTTTGCTTCTTTTATGATCTCCTGCCTAGTACTTAGACTAGTATGGACTTCCCTAGCAACCATTACAGTTGTGAGGCCATTACAGTCTAAAAATAAGCCCATTACAGTTAAAACATGATTTTACACCTTGTTGAATTTAAAGGATATTTTATGCAAAGAATAACAATTAGACAGGGATAAATTGTTAATTGTAAATTTTCCCCATTTAATTGATTTGATTGTTACACCGGCCGTTTGAGTACCCCTATGGAGGATGCTTCCAAGTTGTGATTATAACCACAAACTTCTCTTTATAAACCAGTCAAACTAACCTAACCAAACCAAGTTCTAAGTACACTATTCAAAACAAAATCCTATATTTATACTTAACAAACATTATTGGCAATGGCATCTTCTGGATCTTATAAAAAACTTGTCCCAAAGTATATCAAATTTATCGTGTTGGAAAAAAATATCAGAATGCAAGCGTTCTAGTAACTGTATTATTGGTGAAATTAAGAATGCAACTAGTCATTTAGAGCATCTCAATGGTATGATTTAGATGTTAGAATGTATGCATTTTACCTTGGAATTTTATGATAGCGTTTGGTTTTTGAGGGAGATGGTTAAGTCTGAGAACAAAAAGCTTTTGGATTTGAAGAAACACCTTGTTGATGCCGAGGAAGATATCAGGGTCAAGGAAAAGTGTTTGGAGATATTGGAGGAAGCGATCTACTCTAACTAAAGAAGGGGATTGGGGTGTCTTTTAGGGTTGGTCACTATGTATTTAGTCTGTTATGAATATTGTGGTTGTAGTATCTTTTGAACTGGGTTTGATGTGTATTTATGTACTAGTATTTGGTAATCAGTTTGGTGAAAGAATGTATGATCTTTTGTATCCCTTTTGTATCCCTTCCTGAATATGAATGTTAAAGCAAGTTGTTTTCTATAAAATTAAAATCATTGTATGGTATCTGTTTTTTTTAAACCTTGAATGTCTAGGAGTTTTGCATGTTCATAGTGAAGATATATTGTAGTAGCAGATTTGCAAAGGCTGTGTTTTGATTATGCAAAGGTTGTGTTAGGACTACTGGGCAACCTATACTCATTTGTAACCTAAGGGACCAAATTTGTAACTTGGAAAAATAAAGTGTGTGGACCACAAACAAAATCACACATAGTTATCACTAAGTTCAGAACCCCACCACACGACCCATCTCTTTCTCTTCAACCACCAGTTTTGGATCTACACAAAGACATTCCTTGTCTTTTAACTGGAAATGGAAGCTAATAAAAAAGGTATGTTAGATCTTTCTCCCTCTTTAATAGCATTACTACTTTTATTTAATATTTTTATAACATTCCAATTAGGGTTTTATTATTATTTATTGATTTATTAAATATTAAACTTAGGGTTTTCTATTTATTAAATTAACAGTATGTTTATTTAATATTGAATTGTAATTAGGGTTTGTTGTTATTCTATTATTGAATTGTAATTACGGTTTTGTTGGTCGTAATATGACAGATGATATGCATGTCCTTGATGAAGTTGTCTTTAAAATACATAAAAACGGTTATTTTGAGCTTGATCCTCTAAGGTATGTTAATGGTTCAGTTTCTTGTGTTTATGCATTCACCTGTGATAGGGATATATTCTCGTCATGCCTAGATTGGATTTTGTCTAGTATACTTGAAAACAAACAGGTTTTGTTTTACTGTTTACCAAACAAATCACTTGAAAAAGGTTTAAAGTTAATCCACACTGATAATGATGTCCATTCATTCTTTGCTGATGCTGAACGTAGAGGTAAAACACACTTGTATGTTACTCATGGTTTGGTTAGAAGATGATGCTTCCTTGCGTTGCTCTAGTTCAAGTCCATTTAAGACTAGGATTAAAAGGAAAAGTCATAAGACAACAAAGGATTATGGAAGAAAAAACTCAAGGGGGAGGAAAAAATGGTAGATGATGAGCCTTTAGGTAGAAAGTTGTTAAAGACTAGTCGCAAGGGAAAGGAAAAAATGGATGAATTCCCTGATTCGACACCTATTAAGGAAAGAAAGTATTCTGATGATCGTGTAGGTAGAATGTCAATGCAGACATTTCTGAATAAGTTAGGTGAATTCCCTGATTAGACACCTACTAAGGAAAGAGAGGTTGATGATGAGGCGGTAGGTAGAAACTCAATTAGGACAAGGCACAAAGGGAAGGAAATAATGGTTGAATTCTCTGATACACCTGCTAATGAAAAAAAGGTGGTTTTTACCAATTACAGAAGAGCCATTATTAATGGTAAAGCTAAAATGGTTGAGGTTGCGGATGTTGGTCTTGTTGAAGATGAATTAAACCTGCTAAACAAAAAGGATCTTAGGAAAAAACCAGTACGATCATCAATAGATGTTCAGGAATCAAATGTGAAGGTGTGTAAATTAACTTGCTAATCTAAATGAATTCTAGTTAAATATCCATGTTGCCTTTACTAACTTTAAAATGTTTATAAATTTAAAATGCAGGCTGACTATAACACCCCTAAAATCACAACAACGCAGCGGAATACCACTTGGGGTGCTACTTCATAGTTCATACACACAAGTTACAGAAAACGACCTCAAAAGAGACGTTTAATAAAATGTCACATTCGGTTTAAATAAATCAGAGTAAATTTAAGTCCCAACAATTTATAATTTAACAAGATTACATGAGTTCAAACGTGACTCATTTGTATAATAAAAGAAAACATTTATCGAATATGAAGAAAACCAAGTCCTTATAGTTTTGATATCCACGCGTCCCGAATGCTCCCACTGCTCAGCTAACAAGATAATAACCTGAGAAAATACATGCAAAAAC
>BQNB010099195.1:0-24979 GCA_026074375.1 Tanacetum coccineum
TTACATTGAACGATAATTTTTAGCTTACGCGATTTAACTTAACGATTTCAATTTAAAAGCAAACGTGTACAATACTAAATATAAATACTGAATTTATTGACGATGTACAATGACCCTAAAAAAACGGGGTGTTATACAAAACATTGTTAGCCTGATTCTCTATGTGATGAAGGTAGACACTTTTCCTACGTTGCGCGCCACTTCATTTCTACACCTTTGATATAGTGATAGGCATGTCTAAAGATGCCCGTTTGTCATTATTATCGAAAGCTCCTTTCGTGTGTCAAGCTTCTTCTTCTATCGCTGAACATCATTAGTCTAATTCTGCCTAAAATAAAGGTTGAGATTTTTCTTTTGTTGCTTACTACTTTAATCCTACACCGGTAGACACTTTTCTTTTGTTATTACCCAATTACTAGCGAAATTAGTCAAACCAATAAAACATGCTGAATTTTTTAAACAAATCATTTACAAAAATGTTGGGATTAAAAGTCTTTTTGATGTTGTTTGAATTATTGCTGCTCATGTTTGTGTTAATGCTGGTCAGCTGAAGTTAGTATTGCTCATGAACTTCAAAGAAAATATGCTAAGTGTTTACTACTGCTAGTACACAGTTAGTACTGTTAGTACAAAGTTAAGACTGCTCAGTTGAAGTTAATGCTGCTAGTGAAAGTTACTACTGCTAGTACAAAGACCGTTTGAAGTTAATGCTGCTGAAGAGTTACTACTGCTAGTACAAAGACAGCTTGAAGTTAATGCTGCTAAAGAGTTACTACTGCTCAAGAAAATATTCTTAGTTAGTACCGCTAGTATTAAGTTAGTAGTGTTTGTTAGTACTGCTTATGTGATATGTATTAGTAGTTTATAGAAAAGATTTTATATACTTAGGAAAGTATTGTAAGCTGAGTAGGACTCCTTGGTGTATAAAAGGAGGTCCTAGGGCATAGAGTTTTATATGTATCAAAATCATCTTTTATCAATCTTAGTTGTATAATTCATAGCTTCAAGGTCTTTGTAACCCTAATACTTTGAGAGTATTCGTATTATTATCATTAATAATATTAGAGCTTATTTGTTTTGAATTACTATTTCATTAATAATTCTTCTTAATATTAAAGATTAGATTCCGCATAATCTTTAATACATTCAAACAAAGCTTTTACTATAGTTGTGTCAGATTTATCTAATATAAATAATCCTTAAACAAGCTTAAGGAATTCGATCTATTGAAGTGAGATCAACAAGTGGTATCAGAGCTTGTTAAAAAGCTTTGAATAAGAAGAACCTATTTTTATACATGAGATCTTTTGCTAAAAGATATAGATCAAGATTCTACACACATGGTGGCTGCACCCAAAGTTCCCAGGCTCAAACCTGGTAAGTATGAGATCTGGAGGATGAGGATTAAATAATATATCTAGATGATAGACTATGCACTGTGGGAAGTCATAGAGAATGGTGCAACCTTGCCAAAAACAACAACTGTGGAAGGTGTTATGACAGAGATGCCTATTACAACTGCTGAAGAAAAGGCTCAGAGAAGATTAGAGGTGAAAGCTAGAAGTACTTTAATGATGGGCATTCCCAATGAACATCAGTTAAAGTTTAACTCTATAAAGGATGCTAAGAAGTTGCTGGAAGATGTTGAAAAGAGATTTGGTGGAAATGAAGCTTCAAAAAAAGACTCAAAGGAATCTCTTAAAGCAGCAATATGAAAACTTCACTACTTCAAGCTCAGAGATGCTTGATCAAACATTTGATAGGCTTCAAAATCTTGTCAGTCAGTTGGAGCTTTTGGGTGAAAAGATTTCACAAGAAGATGTTAATAAAAAGTTATTAAAAAGTTTGTCACCTGCGTGGAACACATATGCTGTTATGTGGAGGAATAAAGCTGATTTAGATACAATGAGCATGGATGATCTCTACAACAACCTCAAGGTGTATAAACCAAAAGTTAAATGGATGTCTAGCTCAAGTTCAAGTACACAGAACATGGCTTTTGTGTCCTCTTCAAATAACAACACTAGTAGTACTAATGGAGCAGTTAATACTGCTTAAGTAGTTAATATTGCTCATGGAGTTTCTACTGCTAGCACTCAAGTTAATGCTGCTAACTCTACAAATATTGATAACTTGAGTGATGGCCATGTAGTATCGTTTGAGGAGCCAGTGCACTTTAAATCATAAACCCAACAAACTCGTCAAAACCAAAACTCAAATGAAACCCTTCATATGAAATTCCCTAGTAACGTGATACGATAAAATTTTAAATTTCTTCAAAAGTTAGTTGATGATAATTTATGTTATAACGAAATAATGCGTCGATTTATGATTAATAACGATAAATGTGTCGGGTTTTCATAAAATCGAGTTTCATAATATTAATATATATTTTTATAATTTATATATAAGAATATTATATTTTATATTTTCAAGTTTGCAAAATTGGCAATATATACCATTGGTTTATGAACTTTTTCAACTTTAGTCCTTTATATATATAAAATATATAATTTAAACCTTTAACTTTGAAACTTGGAAAAATAGGTCCTTATAGTTATAACTTTAGAATAATGACATTTTCTCAATGATTTAAATTGTTCAAAATCTTGTATGGAAACTGTTAAATTACTTAAATCTCAAAATGATCAACTATTAAGAGATTTAGAGAAATCTAGTTTAATGGTTTTTGGTTATAAAACGGGTTTAGAATCAGTGGAAGAAAAACTTGAATTTTATAAAAAGAATGAGTTGTTTATATAGAAAAGATTAAAGGCTTAAAATGGGATATTCAAGTAGGAGAAATAACTATTTGTGAGCTTAGGAAGAATTTTGAAAAACTTTAAAAAGAAAAAGATAGCATTCAATTTAATGTAGATAAATTTGAAAATGCATCTGAAAGTTTAAAAAAGCTCATAAAGTGTCAGATTGTTGATAATTGCAAGGATAAGGTTTAGGCTATATGAAAATAATAAATGCAGTTCCACCTCCCTACACAGGAAATTTCATGCCTCCAACACCTGATTTATCTTTTACTAGTTTAGATGAGTTTGTTAATAAGCCTGTAGTTGAAAATAGAAAGTCTTATGAAGAAGTGTCTGGGATAGTTAGGAAGAATAATGATGCCCCAATTATTGAAGAATGGGTGTCAGATAGTGAGGAAGAAAATGTGTCTCAGCCTAAAGCTGAGGAGAAAACAGTTAAGCCTAGTATTGCTAAGATAGAGTTCGTCAAACCTAAGCAACAAGAGAAAACTGCTAGGAAAACTATTAAACAAGTTGAGAAACGTAGGCAAAACACTCACATTCCAAGAGGCAATCAAATCAATTGGAACAATATGATGTCTCAAAGACTAGGAAGCAATTTTTAAATGTTTAATAAGGCTTGTTATGTGTGTGGAAGATTTGATCATTTGCAAGTTGATTGCAATTACCATTAAAAAGAGTTTCAAAATAAAAGGATGGTAAAACCTGTTTGGAACAATACCCAAAGGGTGAATCATCAAAACTTTTCTAAAAAGACTTACCCCTATGCTAAAAAGAACATGGTTCTAAGAGCATTAATAATGAAGTCTGGTTTATTATCAGTTAATACTGCTAGACAAGTTAATACTGCTCACCAAACAACAGTAAATGCTGCTAGACCAATGTCATATCTTTCTAAAATAGCACATTTAACTGTTAAGAGGCCCATTAATAATAACACCGCATTTAAAAATAGTAATATTAATCAAAGTGTTAATACTGTTAGGGGTAAAAATGTTAATACTGCTAGGCTAAAAGAAGTAGTTAATGATGTTCAGGGAAATAATGTTAATGCTATTAAGGCCTCAGCTTGTTGGGTTTGGAAACCAAAAACTAAAGTTTTAGACCATGTTTCTAAACACAAGGAGTTGCACTCAGCCATCCAAAAAGGTCTTGATATATTGATGCAACAAGGCACGATCTAAAGTTCCAATGAGGTTGGTTGGTCCCCAAAGAAACTGGTTTTCTTATATGATGTGCAAGGAAATCCACATGGATTTACAAGATAAAAGGAGTTAATTGATAGGTGGATGTTATTGGCACATGACAAGGAAACATGTCATATCTTACTTACTATGAAGAGATAGAGTGGAGGATATGTTGTCTTTGGGGGGAACCCCAATGGGGGATAATCACATGAAAAAGGTACCATTAAATCTGGTAATCTAGATTTTTTGAAAATGTGTATTTTGTAAGAGAGTTAAAGTTTAATCTCTTTAGTGTCTCACAAATGTGTGATAAGAAGAATAATGTTCTTTTTAATGACATTGAATATATTGTGTTATCTCCAAACTTTAAGTTAATTGATGAAAGTCAAGTTTTACTTAGAGTTCATAGAAAGAACAATATGTATAATATTGATTTAAAGAACATAGTTCCTAAAAGAGGTTTAACTTGCCCTTTTGTAAAAAGGCCTACATCTGTGAATCTAAACTTTGCATAGAAGGCTAGGTCAACTTAATTTTAAAAACCATAATACATTGGTTAGGGAAATGTTGTAAGGGTTTACCTTCCAAACTTTTTGAAAATGATGAAACTCTGTGTTGCTTTGTGCAGAAGGGGAAAGCTAGCACAGAGCCTCTTGTAAAGACCATGAACAGGAGAACTCATCAGTCTTCCTTTACACTTGTTGCATATGGACTTGTTTAGTCCAACATTTATAAAAAGCCTTATAAAGAAAATGTATTTCATAGTTGTTACAGATGATTATAGTAGGTTTACATGGATTTTCTTTCTAGCTACTAAGGATGAGACTAGTGGCATTCTTAAGTCCTTTATAACTAGGATCGAAAATCTAGTAGATAACAAGGTTAAGGTAATTAGATGTGATAATGAAACTGAGTTCAAGAACAGAGAAATGAATCAGTTTTGTGAAATGAAGGGTATTCTAGGACACTTACGTGTAGCTAGAATATTAACAAAATGGAGTTGCTAAACTAATGGAGGGGGGATAGGACATAATTGAGGGTGCCCTAGGACTTTGCTAGTGATTTTAGTTGCCAATACTTTATGGGAGCAATAGCAGTAATACTATTGCTTGATAAAATAGAGTGTTAGTAGTTAAGCTTTATATAAAGACTCCATATGAACTTTTCATGGTTATGTAGAACACCAATTTAAGTTTTATGAGACATTTGGGGGTCCTGTACCATCTCATTACCATAGATCACTTAGGCAAATTAGTGGTAGGTGGATAAAGGTTTTTTGTTTGTGATACTCTTTGAATAGTAAAGCCTTTAGAGTATTCAATAGTAGAATAAGGATAGTGGAAGAAAACTTGCATATTAGGTTTAGTGAAAGTACACCTAATGTTGTAAGGAGTGGACCAGATTGGCTATTTGATATTGATGCACTAACAAGAACAATGAATTATGAGCCAATTGTTGCAGGTATACAGTCTAATGGTTTTGTAGGTATAAAAGCAAGTGATAATGCAGGACAAGCTAGTAAGGAGACAGAACCTATCAAAGATTACATTTTGCTACCATTATGGACTACTGATCTACCATTTTCCTAAGATCCAAAGAGTTCTCATGGATGATGGATCAAACAATCAAGTGATGATGGAAAGATGGTTTATGGAAAGACTCAGAAAGATAGGTGAATATAAAGATCAAGAGAAGGAAGATAATGTTAACAGCACTAACAATGTTAATGCTGCTAGTACAAATGAAGTTAATGTTGTTGGTGAAAAACCAAGCATTGAACTTCTAGTTGATCAAAATATGCCTGCTTTGGAAGATATTAGCATATTTGACTTCACAAGAGATGATGAAGATGATGGTATAGAGGCTGACATGAACAACTAAATATAACAATCCAAGTCAGTCATAATCCAACTACAAGAATTCATAAAGATCATCCTCTTGATCAAGTGATTAGAGATTTGCAATCAGCTACACAAACAAGAAATATGTCAAAGAATTTAAAGGAACATTGGTTTGCTAGTACTATTCAACAAAGAACAAACCATAAAGACCTTAAAAACTGCTTGTTTGCTTGCTTTTTATCACAAGAAGAACCCCAAAAAGGTAATTCATGCATTAAAGGATCCAAGCTGGATAGTGGCTATGAGGAACGAGCTTTACAATTCCAAGTTACAAGAAGTTTGACTTTAGTGTGATTTACCAAATTAGGAAAAAGGGTTATAGGTTATTAAATGGGTCTTTAGGAATAAAAGGATGAAGAGGATTGTGATAATAAACAAGCAAGATTAGTTGCTAAGGATACACCAAGAAGAAGGATTGACTTATGATGACGTCTTTGCCCTTGTTGCAAGAATTGAAGCAATTAGACTATTCTTAGCTTATGCTTTATGTTAAAAGATTTTGTGGTTGGTTCAATGGATGTAAAAAGTGCCTTTCTCTATGAAAAGATTGAAGAAGAGGTGTATGTATGTCAACCACCAGAATTTGAAGATCCAGACTTTCCTGATAGAGTGTACAAGGTTGAAAAAGCACTGTATGGACTACATCAAGCTCCTAGAGCTTGGTATGAAACCTTGTCAACATATCTGTTGGACAATGGGTTTCAAAGAGGGAAAATTGACAAAACCTTAATCATCAAAAGGTACAATGGTGAAATTTTGCTGGTTCAAGTATATGTGGATGATATCGTCTTTGGTTCAACAAAGAAGGAGTTGTGCAATGCATTTGCGAAGTTGATGCATGAGAAATTTTAGATGAGTTCTATGGGAGAACTAACATTCTTTTTGGGATTACAAGTGTAGCAGAAGAAGGATCACATATTTATTAGTCAAGATAAATATGTTGGTGAAATTCTAAAGAAATTTAGGTTTACAGAAGTCAAGACTGCAAGCACACCACTGGAAACTCAAAAGCCTCTGCTTAAGGATGAAGATGATGAAGAAGTGGATGTTCATATGTATAGGTCAATGATTGGTTCATTGATGTATCTTACCTCTACAAGACCTGACATCATGTTTTCAATGTGTGCATGTGCTAGATACCAAGTCAATCCAAAGGTTTCACACCTTCATGATGTGAAAAGAATTTTTAGGTACTTAAAAGGTCAACAAAAATTAGGCCTTTGGTACCCAAAAGATTGTCTTTTTGATTTGGTAGCATACACTAATAGTGATTATGCTAGAGCAAGCTTGGATAAGAAGTATACAACAGGAGGTTGTCAATTCCTTGGAAGTAGATTAATATCATGGCAGTGCAAGAAAAAGACAGTGGTTTTGCAAAATTCACACAGTAGCCTGAGTATGTAGCTGCTTCAAGTTGTTGTTGACAAGTGCTTTGGATTTAGAATCAACTACTTGATTATGGGTACAATTTTATGCATACCAAGATCTTTATTGACAATAATAGTACTATTTGCATAATTACAAATCCTGTTTTTCATTAAAAAACATAGCATATAGAGATTAGACATCATTTTTGTAACACCCCCAAAATGGGTCGCAGCGGAATAAGGATATCCGGGGCGTGTTACTTCATAGATCAATAACACAAGATGTATATAGAACGACCAAAAAGTCGTTTAAAACTAATACATTGGAATTAACGAAGATTTGTTACATAAGCTAATGCTTCACTTGTCTCCACTGTCAAAATACAAGATTTCTAGCCCATAACAGTTATACAAAATGTAATGCGACAAATCTTTAATGCCCCATGATATTCCAACTCAAAACCACCAATGTATCCCTAATGGCACCTTAGTGCCTATTCGACCACCTGAAAAATTGCTTTAAAGTCAATAAAAATGTTGGTGAATTCATAGGTTAGTAAATTATAATATGCAGGACCGCAAGACTTCCCGTGATAATGAAAGATGCAGGGGGAAACAATTACACAAAATCCTAAATTACATTTTTCCTAGCTCATGACAACTAAAGCTCGACAATTATATTCGCAATAATAAATATTGCTATTCTGCTCGAGATCAGGATGTTTCAACCCTAAAATCCCAAATACCGACATGCTATAAACGTTCGTTCCGGTGATAGCAAAATCACCCGACGGGAGGTCAATCCCAAATAGATCTATTCATAACATTCGCGCTCACATAATGTAATTCACAACTACATCTATGCAATTGACAGTTCATGATAATGGGCTCAACTTGGGTTATCGCTACTTAGGCAAACCCGTAATCAATATAAAATATACACTTGCGTTCCAATTATTAAAACTCAAAGCATGTTTCTCCCCAAAGTTATAAATCATTGAAATCGTAAACATGTGGGCCTATGAACTCACCTTGAGTTCTGATAATCCAAATATCACAGATAATGCGTCACGTAAAAGATCGAATGCAACCTAATCCAATATAGGTCGTATAAATGCTAAGCATGGTAATTAACATCCACCATATACAATTCTACATAGCTAGATCACCATCTAATTGTTTTGGTAAAATTGTGTTTAATAAGTTAAAACGTTTATAATTACCGTTTTAGCAAAACTGACGTAACTTTCGCGTTTCAAGTCCGTTCGAGGCGTTTCTTGCGCTCACGTTTTCGTATTAAGACGAGTTATCAATATTTGACATTTTTAAAATTTGGACCTACTGGTGAACAGTAACCTTTGCTGTTCGCACCAGATCATAAGTTTACTTATATTGTTTTTGTCGTCGTAAAACCCGTAAACGTCGTATTTTATTCGTTTTAGCTCCGTTTTTAGCGATTCTTTCTAGTACGTTCTCGTAATTGAAAGTTCTATCAATTTATGAGGTTTAAAAAAATAAAATTTTCAGTCATGAATAGTAACTTTTATAAAAATTGTTTTATAAAAGTATTAATTATCGTAAACTCGCGAAATTCACAACTCATTCGTTATTAATTGAAAATTTATGATTCTTATCATTTTGGAATCCTAAAAATATGTGTAATCTGTTAAAAATACTAAACTTGCTGTTTTATATATTTTTTATAAATTGTTTTATAAAAATTCTTTTATAAATCCGTTTATTTATCTTATAACTTGTTTTCACCGTATCTTTTTCCTTATTTATCCGTTTTTCAAGTTTCTTACATGTACGGATTTGTCTTGAGATGTAGTATTTTATAAAAATATAAAATAAATATATTTATTTTCGAATTTTGGACAGAATGTTTGGATGACTTTCTTAAGTCTATATTTAACTTTGTTTTCATACTTTTAACTTTGTAACTTTACCACAAGTCTTATATACAACATATGTTATATGTGTTACATATAATCAGTCCATTAGTCCCATATATTGTCCAAATTTACAAGTCCACAATGATACTTACAAACCATAACTTTATTATGTAAACTTTATTTACTAGTTTTATACATGAACCTTTTATACATTAATTAAAGGTATATAAGGGTTATACTTCCAATTTAACCTTATTTTAGTGTTCATATATCATAACCAAAATTCCATAAACAAGGTTAACATGTCATTTATCATACTTTTACTTGAAACATATTAAGTGAACTTTTAAAACCCTAATTTGTATATAACCATTTTTACACTAAATCAACATGGTATATTACTTATATGTCCATTCTAACATGATATCACTCAATATTCAATAACATGTCGTAAATAGTGTTTACAAATCCATAACTAAAGTAAAAACTCTTTTTACAGGATTAAAAGGCCCTAAATGATGATTTCTCTACATAACAATATATACACATTTAACCCAGGAAATTGAAAAGTTAAAGGCTTTAGATAACCTTAGTGAGATGATATATGATGATGAGAAATAAGTGTTAAACCCTTGTTTAGACTCAAAACTAAAGCTTGCAATAATAGAAACCCTAGATTTCCAACTAAAACCCTAGCTTTCCTTATCTTGATAACTACTTGCAAATGGTTAGCCAATGCTTGGAAACATCTTAGAATATCTTAGGAATGATGTATGTAGGTGTGTATAGGTTGTAAAATAATTTGTATGAATTGCTTAAAGGGGGTGTATGTTTGTCGTGGGCATATAGAGAGAAAGAGGGATAGTTTTTTCCCTTTGATAAGTGTTAAGTGTTGTGTGAGTTTCTTTTACAAGTATACTAGTGTTATATGTGAGCTAGGAGGGTCAAAAGATGCTATAGTGGTCAAGAAAACATATGGAGGGTCTTAAGGAAGACTATGGACTTGTCTTTGGTCAAAGGAACATAAGATGGCTATGTTTAAGTAATAGTTGATGTACAAGACCAAGTGGTGAAGAAAATGTGTGCCTAATGTCTATTATTATTGTTGTAGACGTGAGCTAGGGGGGGGGAGAAGGTCTTCTAGAAGCCTTTTGCACTTAACTTAATATTTTGTATCATATATTAAAGTTACAACTTGTAGCTTTTATATAAAAGGTGTTTACTTGCAAGGATTTTGTGTCTTGGTTTATTTCCTAATGTACAAAGTGTAAAGTAATATTAACTTGGATAAATTTAATAAAACTTTGAGTGTTGGGTACAATCGTGGGTATTTGTTGAAGCGTAGATTAATTAATGTGGTTCCGGGTATGTCTAAACGTACTTTATCGCGAAACGTAATAAATTTACGTAACCAATAAAAATAATTAAACAATGACCATAATTATTCTCAAAATAATTATGTAATACTTGATTGATGTAAACGTTTAATTGTTTGGTGCCCGTTTACATTGAACGCAAATTTTTAGCTTACGCGATTTTACTTAATACATGAAATTACAAGCAAACGCGTACGACACTAAAAATAAATAGTAGATTTATCGATGTCGACAATGACTAAAAAATACGGGGTGTTATAATTTTATTAGGGATTGCAATGAAAAGAAGTTGACTCAAATGGTCAAAATCCATACTGACAAGAATGTTGCAGATTTACTTATAAAAGCTTTTGATGTAAGTAGGTTTCAATATTTGATTGCTAGTATTGGAATGCTAAATCCTTAAAATCTTTTATCTCTTTATGTTTTGTAGAGTTTTGTATGAATTAGTATTGTTATTCATGTCATTAAAAGTTTCTGTTGTTAAGTATAATTAGTACTGCTAGTTATACTTAATATGCTGAGTTAATACTGTTAGTTATACTTAATACGGTTATGTATAATTAATACTGTGATTATTGTGAAAATTGCTATGGTTTGTATTTTCTTGGTTTTTGGACTAACATTTTGCAGAAAAAGCAAAGAAAAGTGTTAGATTGATGATGGAAAAGCTGGTTATTAAAGAAAATAGACAGAGAGTTTTGGTGAGAAAAAGAATTGATAGAATTAGTGAGAATAAAAACAGAAAGAGAGCTGTGTGAAAAAAAACAAACATAGTGATTTGGTGAGTAAAAGAATTGAGAGAAGTGGTGAGTTAAAAATATAACAACTTAGAATTTTCATCAACCTATTTTACTATTATCACAATTGTACGGGGAAATTTTTCGCTTTATTACATTACTTGTATTGTCAATATCTCAGTATGTCATGTAACTTGCATAACTAAAGTAGACGAGCTCACGCAACCTATCTATGGCAATCCTGTCTTCATATATGTCAAGCAAACATCATAACATGTCAAGTCAATATCATCATATTCTTTTTACAAGGTACATTATTCCTATAATGTACTATTCGCAACGTTATATCAAAACGGGCTTTAAACCATTATCGGGTATCTCTAAACCCTAATTTTGTGGAAGATTAACATCTAAAGTGAATGCACAAGCTACTAAATCATATGTACAAGCAATATAACATCTCATTTGAAATATAAAATCTCTTCAAGTCAAAGTACAAGTCTCTAAAAGCTCAATGTACAAGTCATTAAGCATGATCTCTAAAATAGCCGTTTTACCTCCATTTTCATTCTAATTTCTTTACCATCACTTGTGTGCAAGCTACTACACTCAATATACAATATGTACACCCTAATTATTCTATTCATAAACTTTCATACATCGTTTTACACTCAAAACCCTAATTCAAAACCCTAAACCCTAAAACCGAGCTAGTTTCTAAACCATGACTCGTTTCTTCGTTTTTATCCATTGTAAACCTAAAACAATACTTAAATAAGTTATAATAACATAAATTACAACATTATCAATCATAATCCATTATCATTTCATCATTCTACATCAATTACACAAAGAACGAATCCAGAAAACCCTAATTATGCCCTAATTGTGATTTTAACCCGTTTACTCATTCTCTTCAAGTAAGCAACCAAGAGTCATTGTAAAACCATAAAATGAGTTTACAAACCATTATCCATTATTATCCATCATTACTTTGACAATATACAAGATTTACAAAGCTAGAAAACCCTAAAAGCCTTATATGAACCCTAATTCCAAGCTACGGCTTATTCTTTCAATTTCAACCCATTTTAACTAAAACCAATGATCAAACTTCATTGATAATACTTTATTTAAGCTCTAGGATCTGTATTCCATCATTCCTAATCAAGAGTATGCAAAATATAAACCAAGAAAGTCAAGAAAACCCTAAACGTGCCCTAATCAAGCCCGTGACCCCATTTCTTGTTTTTTAAAACCCGTTTTAACCAAACCAATTCTAATCTTTGCTAATTACTTTACTATAGACCTTAACAACCTCTTTCTTCTACCTAATATTATATATCAGCGATGTACCTTGGAAAAACCCTTGAACACCACGTCAAGCCCAAAACTGACCCGAACCACTTCCATATTCATTTTGACCCATTTAAAATGCTACCATGTGCAAATGACCACCCAAGAACCCTTCTATATTCATAGTAGCAGCTTACTAAGTAGCATTGACTCTTCCATGGTAAAGAATGAAGGCACCATGTGCATGTTTTTGCCTACTTCAGCCGTCGCTTCCATCTAGGCCATCCACACCTTCAATCTAGTTTCTAGCCTTAACAAATCACCATATAGCCTCTCCTAGTCACCCCCTAGCTGCTCCATACGTCCAAGAACATAACCAAAGCTTCCTTAGTCATCTATACTTCATTTGAGTATAATAGAAGCTCTTAGGTCTTCATTCAAACTCGCACCACCCATCTCCTCTCTCAAACCCATAAGGCAACAATCCTTTGTTCCCATATGATCCTAGGATCATTAAAGAAGTTCAAGAAGCAAATCCCTGGAGATTTGAAGCCCCGGGAACAAGATACAAGGCGTACGAGTGGAAATACTACCCGAAACGACCCATTTCCACCATTTTGATCATTGAAGCTCAAACCCAGGTTTTGAATGTTCTAATTCTGCTAATACACCCTTATAATGTTCATATGATCCTAAATATACTCTTGTTAAAGTTTCATAACTCAATTCATGCTCATTTTCCATTTTGATCCAAAACCGTACACCCGAAACCCTAATTTCGCGTTTTTCTTAAAACTAAATGTTATAATGGTTAAATATTGTTATAATCTATCCTAGCATGCTTAACTAATGTTAAAATAACTACTTTATTGATTAATGAAGGAATTTGAACTTAAAACCCACGCGTTTACGTTTTGAAACCCTAATATGACCCGTTTTGCTTCCTAGCTTAACGAATCGTTATTTTAAACTTGCGTTACGTTAAAACTTCATATTTTAGTTTATTATAACTTATAAATGTCTAATGAAATATTAAAATAAGCTTCTTCTGAGGACGAGCTTACTCTTCTGCGGCGCTTGCGCCGACTGTCCTCGGAGTCCGAACTTGGAGGACTTTCACTCGGGGAGCGCCTTTGTCCAAGCCTGCTGTGGACATCGCGACTGCCCAGCCTATCACGGACGCTGATGCGCCGGTCATTGTTTTCATGAGTGTCCAAGTTCTGCAAGTTAGCTGTTTGAGTACCCGAAACTTGCTTTCCGATTCTACCAAATACTGGAGGTCGACGGTTATCCTTTCTGCGCCTTTCCTTTCGGTGGCGCGGTGGAGATACTTCGTCCTCCGGACCGAAGTTAAGTCGGGCCTGTAGGCTCTGGCTTGATCTCTTTTTTGTTTCCTCTTGCATGAGGGCGACCAAAGTCTCGTAGTTCTGAGATACGAAATCACTCGGCGCCAGTTCAGTCGCGACCCCTTCCAGTGTGAGGTTGTCAGCCCCTAACTCGGGACCCTTGTTTCGAATGGGTGGGGGTGGCGGCTCGGTGGTATTCGTCCCTGGCGCCGTTTGAGGAGGGGTGGTGAAAGCAGCACGCTGTAGATCTTCCGTGCTTGTGATTGTGGCGGTTGGCTGGGTTGTCCCCAGGGACGGTCCCGTCGCTGGGAAGACCAGATCATATGGCGTATTGGTGCTTCCAGAGGCCTGCTTGGAGACCTGTCTAGAGGCTTGGTCGCTCTGCTTCTTCGCCTGCGGAGTCCGCTGGGTAAAGTTTCCTTGCTTTGTCATTCTAGATTTTGGCAGTGTTCTTAGTGTCTGGTCCCACGGATGGCGCCAATCTGTTGATACAAAAGTTGGACGATCCTTGATTAGATCCGAATTAGGTGTAATACGGATCTGCTAGGCTCCGGTTCCTGTATCAATTGAGTCTTGATGTATGAGACCTGCGCACTAAGAAAACAAAGCACCGTTAGGCTTACCGTGGGATTGTCTCCCACGATTATCCTCCGGCGTGAGAGTAAGTAATCGGTTTAGGGTTTAGTAGAAAGTTAGGGTTATGAGAGCATACCTTAGATGAGAGCCTAGGTGCCCTTTATATACTCACCAAACCCTAATGGGCTTGTCCCATTAATTAGGTTAATATCCGAGAGGCCCCACCGTCATTTAGTAACTAGTGGGCCCACCTCATGATTATGACTCGTCCGTAACGGGTGTTATAGATACCCGCGCACGTGTGCGCTAGTTGGGCCTCATGGGCCTAAATCCTCGTCGTGATAGCCCATATGTCATGGGCTGCTCCATAGGCAGTACCACTCGGGCCTTGGAACCCCGTATTGATGTCGCTATGGCCCCTTCATTATGGGCCTGAGTATAAGTACTATTCGCGGGTCGGGTTCATGACCCGAAGTCGGACTATACGTCATCATGTCCCCCCAGTCTAGTATGCGCTTGGTAAGACCGCGGATGCTAGACTACAAATAGTCGCGGTAAATATCCCTGGATGCGTGTTGTGGAAGAACCAAGAAATTATCCCGCCCAAAACAATGAATCTAGTCAACTTGAGTCGCAAAAATGCCTCTTCGTAATTCGTGAGAAGGTAGCTAGAACATAGCTCATAGGTTGCATCCCTACCACACGATTAGGACAAGTGGGGGACACGTGTTCCTCATCCGGTCGTCGTGTCAGTAACAACTTGCCCTATATAAGGGATCGCCTCCAGTTCACTGTTATTGCCACAGTAAAAAAAATCACTTCCACCACCATTGATAAAGCTTCCATAAATCATCAAAAATCAGACACAGGTAATACGCGCGTGCGCATCCAAACTCTTGCTTCGCAAATCATGGTGTTGCAACTGACTGAATTGACCTCAGAAATAACAGATGAGGAACTCCTTGAGTTCACATCGGAGTATTACATTCCCTCCGCATTGCACCCGGTAGTGCCGGCTGCGAGTGCGAGTATAGCGGATTTCCCCGAGGGGAAGGTGGGGGTATACACACGGTTCTTTGAGTTTGCCAATCAACGTGTGCCCCTCTCGTTATTTATGTGCAACGTCCTGAACCATTATCGTCTTCATATTTCCCAATTGCACTGCATAGGCGCGGCAAAAATATCCAATTTCGAGGTTAATTGCCGCCTCTTGGCAATTAATCCCACGGTCCATTTGTTCCGCGCCTTCTATCACACCTCTTGGTCAAACGGATGGGTATCGTTTTCCAAGCGCGCCGGGCGTTTGCAGTGCTATACCGAAAAATTAGATGCGCTAAGGCGTTGGAGGGAGATGTTCTTCTGGGTAGATGATGCGTTGTTTATCATCACACATTTCATCAGTCGCACATTTTCATTCAATATTTCAGTTTTGTTATCTTTTTGTTTGATTTTGATTTTTATTTTATAACATACTTGTTTTGCCAATGAGGAAGAAATCCCCTATAAAGATAGGAAGTGCCGTATGACACTCTAAACAGCAGTGGTTCAAGGCGGCTTGTGTTCCATCCACCAACCGACAGATTATCCGATCCTTAAACTCGATCTTATGTTCTGTTTTTTGGTCTGGAACATTTGTCTAACCTTTTTCCACTGTGTGTGTGATTTGTAACGGGTCTCCTGAGGTCTTCATTTTCAATCTTAAAAAAACACAAACATGTTTTTATGTTTTTTTTAACTCGGTTCGATGCCACGTCACCGGTAGCTAAAAAAAGCATTGACCGGAAGTGATGCTACGATTGAACCAATAACAAACTTTTGTGTGTTTCGCATTCTTATAGGAACCTGTGAACTGCTCTTTTTTACCGTTCATTCACAGAGCCGTTTTGTGCGATTACATTTTTTATTTATATATTTGTTAAAAGATGCCAATGAGGAATTAAAAACTAAGTTGGAATTACCGACTGATTTTCACAGTGATGATTTAGATCGACTATCTGAGGCATTATTATTATTTCGTTTGAGTATGTGTCATAAGTTGTTTATCTAGATGCAATGGTCATTTGTTTTTGTTTCGGGTAAAATTTTCGACTCATACATATGTTTTATTTGGCTGCGTTAGGTTCTTACGGGGTGTGAAACAGAGTTGCAATCCTTACCTAATTTTCTACAATCAAATAGTAGGTGTTATTGGGTAATCGGGTCTTATCGGGTCGGGTTGTGTGGTTTTGAATTTTTAAAACTCACTTGCAACTTGACCCGATAAGGAATCGGGTTATTGGGTTCGGGTGGTATTCAGGTCGGGGTGATGCTATAAATGAGCTTTTTGTTTGCTTTTTATTATTAGTTAGCTCCGTCGTAGTCTACGTGCACTGTTTTTTTCTTGATTTACCATAAGATAATGTGGTGTCAATGTTTAGTCTGAAGTTGCAACTTTATACATAAATATTATATGTATCCTAATGCAGTAAAAAGAGAAGAGATTGGCAAAACAAATGACTACGATACGGATAGATTACTTTATATTATATTTCTCAAATGGTCGGTGGCACTGCAGCTACAATGCTTGCTACAGTACAGTACCGGTCTAAAAAATAGCCTTAATTTTGGCCCAAATTAAAAAAAAAAAAATTTACAAAACGGACCTTCAACTTTTAACTGTTTACGATTTTTTTACATAAATTTTTAAAAAATAAAACTAGCTCAAAATTTGGCCCAAACTAAAAAAAAATAATTATAAATTGGACCTTCAACTTTTAACTGTTTACGATTTTTTTACATAAATTTTTAAAAAATAAAATAAAAAAAGCCCTTTAAGTTTCTTTTATTCGCAACTTTTTAACATAAATTTTTTAAATAAAAAATATACTGTACCGGCCTAAAAACTAGCCCAAAATTGGGCCAAAACTAAAAAAAAAAAGTTACAAAACGGACACTCAACTTTTAACTGTTTACAACTTTTTTACATAAAATTTTAAAAAATAAAATAAAAAAGGCTCCTTAAGTTTCTTTTATTCGCAACTTTTTTACATAAATTTTTTAAATAAAAAATATATGGACAGAAATGCTTCTGAACCACGAATAAAATGAGACGAATATTGATATTTACTAAACCGAAACTTGCACAACAACAATGCAAAAAACTTAACTCCCGCGGCAACGCGCGGGTTAAATTCCAACTCGTTAAGACTGTAATTGATGTTAATAACAAACTGTAAGAAGTAGCAATGTAAGAACCGCACGGTAGGAAGTAGCAAACCAATTGCCAAACGCACCTTTTGACAGTGGAGAGACCGCACTCAATTTTTAATGGGCAAAAAAATCATATCATTTCTTCAGAAAGTTCTATGTAGAACCTATCTAATCAAAAGAAACAATCCACTTCACTCTCAACCCATCTCATTTTATTTTCATCTAATGGTTTAGATTAATGTTTTATTTTTTATTTAATTAAAAACCCACTTTTCATCCTATTTTTTTTAAAAATTAAATATCTCACAAAACCGTTTAATCGATACGCAAAACGAAACATACCATCGCGGACGAGAATTAAATCTGCTTTCTATAGAGGAGACTCTCTATATACTTCGAGAACTTTTTTTTTCGGATTATTTTTTTTATTCACGTCTGAAAAAATACATGTGATTTTACGAAAATCACACTGTGATCTTTTCGACGTTGAGTGAAAAAAAAGTTCTGGAAAATAAGTCGCCGAATGTTTATAGAAGTGCACTCTACTAAAAAGATAAAAAAAATACTGTCGCGAACCTTTCGGACGAAACTTTTTTCTCGATTTTTTTTCAACTCTCGTCTGATAAAAATAGCACTGTGATTTCGTGAATACAAATCACATGTGATTTCATTAAATCACGTGTGATTTTTTCAGACGTTACTGAAAAAAATCAAAAAAAAAGTCGTCGAAAGTATATAGAAGTGCCCCTTTATAAAAGATAAAAAAAATACTCGTTCGCGATTACTTTCGGACGATCTTTTTTCTATTTTTTTCGAATCTCTTCTGATAAAATATCACATGTGTTTTGTATCACAAATTTATGTGATTTCTTAAATCACATTGTGATTTTGTCAGACTATGATTGATAAAGAATAAAAAAAACATTTAGTCGTCAAGTAGTATATAAAAGGTGCCCCTTATGAAAGATAAAAAATACTCGTCGCGATGGTGTATTTTTGATCGTTTAACGATTTATCGTTTGCTAGATATTTGAGTTTTAAGAAAAAGGTGGAAAGTGGGTTTTTTTATTATGATGAAAAAATGAGTGGTTAGGATTCACCCATTTGTTCTTTAAGATGACCATGTTCTTTATGAATCTCACCTCATCATAATGTATATCTAAATCAGCTGACTTTTCAAAAATAAACTATGATAATTTGGTTAACGTGGCCTTTAACATGGCCATGAAATGTTACTATGATTATACAATTCTAGCCAGATTAGATTAAACTTCTAAATTGTTGCATTTGGAACCAGCATATAAGCACTGTAAGAACAACACTGTAAAATTTATTTCTTAAAAAAAATAAAAAAATTATTTTCGGGTCTTATTGGGTTGACCCGATAACCCGATAATAATAATTACTTAACCCGAACCCGACCTGATAGCACTATCGGGTTATTGGGTTCGGGTCAAATCAACCCGACAAAATTTTTAACCCGATTTAACCGTCCCGATAAACCTTATCGGGTTTGGGTTTGGGTTCGAGTCGGGTCAACCCGACCCTACTGACACCCTAGTAGGGTATAGGGTGGCGGTTTGATGACCGATGTGTCTCTTTTTACTTGTTTATCTCATTTTTATTTCTTGTGTACTCACCAGCCCATTGATGTGGGATTTTTTTACCGATACTATAACTTTATTTCCAATTAATTCGCCACACCCATTCGGGTGTTTGAAGATTATATACACAAAGACTTGTTTCGAACTCACACGAACCAAACGAAGATGTGGTGGTTGACAAAGTTGTTCGATAGGTAAAGATTTTTAAGTCGATCAATACATATGGATACATCAATTTAAATGTTAGGGTCTGTTTGTTATAGAGTTTTTAGCTTCTGTCCGTTTGTTATGGGGGTTTTAGCTTTGAGGAAAGGTTTTGTTTGGTTTAAATACATGCAGCAGTACCGGATACCTTTATTAATAGGTTTTCATAAAAGATTGTTTTATTTTTGATGGTGTGTAACTATCTCAACAAAAGATAATTTATTTTGTATTTTTTTAACTTTCACAAAATTTAAAAGATATAACATTAATTTTGTATTTAGTAATTAACCCAACTTAAAATATAAAATATTTATTTTATTTTAAACATTTAACATATAAAATCATTTTCTTAAATACAAATCCAAATCTAAATCGCTCTTAATTTAGCATTAAACAATTAATTATTAGCACTTTTTAGTGTAGCTAATTACATTATTTGTTGTGTGGAACTTGATTATGTACACTCTGGTTTCAAAGATGAGAGCATCTATAATATTCTTAAAAACTTGCAATTAATACATCCAATGCATAAGACATTAAATCACTAAAGTTTTTACAAAGACTTTTTTTAAAAGCTTTTCAAAAAGCCTTTAATACAATGCAAAAAACTTACTTAATTTTTTTTAGAATAGTGAAAAGCTTTTCAATCACTTGACTCATTGTGGATGCTCTGAAGCATTGTTCATTTGATGTCTTTCGGGGAATTTTTTTTCTGCTTTACACATCTGTTTATACTGGCCTGGTTGTGTAATGTCGACTTGGTTTTAGACCTTTTCAAGAAAGAAAAGAGAGGGAAAGTGTGTGTAATAAAGTTGTAAAAGTGAACTGTACATTACAATGAAGGAGAATACAAGTATTTATACTAACTACCTTGAACTAACACTATGATACTAAACTAATGAATCTAGACAAGAACAGGCTATAAATACATTATTCACTTCTTTTTACAATAAGCTAGACTAGCATTGTGGGATAGAACCATCTTGTGGACTTCTCCTTTGTATAAGCTGAACTGAATGACTTTGAGTGGCTTGAGCTTTAGTACGAGGATGTATATCCTCGTTATCCCCCCACAAGTTGGCATAGAGTAAGGATTGCATATGCCCAACTTGGATAGATAGTTATAGTGTAGAAATCTGCTGAGTCCTTTTGTGAAGATGTCTGCTACTTGAGCCTTGGAAGGAACAAAAAATGGAAGTATATCACCAGCTTTGATCTTGTTTCTCACAAAATGACAGTCAATTTCTATATGTTTAGTTCTGGCATGGTGAATGGGATTTGAGGCTAAGGAAATGGTAGAGGCATTGTCACAAAAAATGGGAACTGGTGTTGGTGGTTTGATATGAAGATCAGCCAAAGCCATGTACTCTGCTTCTGTTGAAGATCTAGAGACCACTCCCTGTTTTTTATATTTCCAAGATATTAAGTTGGTGCCTAAGAAGATTCTATATCCAGAGACTGACCTTCTTGAAAATGAGCAACTAGCCCAGTCACTATCATAGTAGGTAAGGAGATTGAGATTGTTTGTTGCAGAGAAAAATAGGCCTTGTCCTGGACATAACTTAAGATATCTGAGAACCAAAGGAGATCAGTCATATGAGGAGATATTGGCTCTTTAAGAAACTGACTTAATGTTTGAACAACAAAGGATATGTCAAGTCTTGTGATGGTGAGGTATATAAGCTTTCCAACAAGGGTTCTATATAAGGTTGGATCATGTAAAGGAAAGCCATTAGTGAGATTGAGCTTGACATTGGGATCTATTGGGGTATCATAAGGTTTGGAGTCCAAAACATTAGCTAGCCTGAGAAGATCTAGGGTGAATTTTCTTTGAGACATTGCAAGACCACTGAGTTTCTTAGAAATTCTATGCCCAAGTAGTAGCTTATTGGCCCTAGATCCTTAATGCTGAAGGTGTGATGTAGTTGGCTTTTAAGAGTTTGGATAAAGGTTTGATCATTACATGTAATTAGGATGTAATCCACATAAATCAAAACTGAAATGAGTGAGCCATTGTGATTGAGGGTCAGTAAAGAGGTGTCAGCATAGCTTTGGGTGAAACCTTTGGAAAGAAGAAAGTTTGTTAATTTTTCAAACCACTGCATGTTTGCCTGTTTGAGGCCATAGAGGGATTTAGTGAGTTTGAACACAGTGTTTGGTGGAAGGGACTGTGAATATCCTTGAGGGACAGTCATGTACACTTCCTCATGGAGATCACCATGGAGGAAGGCGTTGTTTATGTCAAGTTGTTTAATGAACCACCCTTTTGAAACTGCTACAGCTAGAAGAGTCCTCACTGTCACCATCTTAGCAACTGGGGAAAAGGTTTCTTTGTTGTTTACCCTTTCTTTCTGAGTATAACCTTTGGCAACTACCCTTGCTTTGTATTTTCCACTAACCCATTAGCATTATATTTGATCCTGTAAACCTATTTGGACCCAATTGCAGATTTACCAGTGGAAGTTATGTGAGAATCCAGGTATTGTTCTCTTCAAGGGCCTTGATCTCTTTAACCATGGCTTCAAGCCATTTTAGATCTTTGGAAGCTTGGAAATAGGTATGTGGTTTAACTGATCTATCTATACTATTTATGAAGTGCATAGATGAGGATTTAAGATTTTTGTAATTTAAGAAATTAGAGTGATGATGTTTGGAGAGTGAAGGTGGTAAATGGTAATGATAGTCAGCAAATTTAAGTGGTTGTTGTTTGGTTCTGGTAGAAGCTCTCTGTGGTAGTGGTGGTGGGATTGGTGGGGAAGGTGGTTATGTGGGATTGTCCTGAGTGGAAACATTAGTTTGAGTAGATGAGCTTGAAGTTGTTGATGTTGTTAAAGGAGTGTTTGTTTCAGGGGATGATGTAGAAGAGGATGGTGATGTGTTTGGTGTAGGAGATGATTGTGATGTGTCTGGTGCAGGGGATGATTGTGATGTGTCTGGTGCAGGGGATGATGATGGTGGTGTTGTGGGTTGTGAATTGGGTATGTGAGGATGGTAGGCAATGAAAGGAGTGGTTACTTTGGTGAGTGGATGGTTAGAGGTGGTGGATGTGGATGTAAGATGAAAAGGGAAAATGTTCTCATCAAATGTGACATGCCTGCTGGTAAAAATTTTAGTGGTGAGTGGGTTACAGAGTAGATAACCTTTCTGGTTTTGAGGATAGCCAACTAGGACTGTGGGAATAGCTCTAGGATTGAATTTATCATGTGTGTGTTGGTAAACATATGCCTTGCAGCCTATGATTTTGAGGTGTTCAAGTGGTGGAGGATGATCATATAGTAATTCATATGGACTTTTGTTGTTGAGAAGGGGTGAGGGTAATCTGTTGATGAGGTAAATGGAGGTTAGGATGCAATATCCCCAAAGATGTTTTGGAAAATTGGATTGAAAGTGTAACGCTCTTGCAACTTCTAAAAGGTGTCCGTGTTTCCTCTCTACCCTTGCATTTCGTTGTGGAGTGTAAGGGTAGGAGGTTTGATGTATTATTCATTCGTTATTGAAGAATTCAGTGAGTAAAGAGTTTACAAACTCTGTGCCATTGTCACTTCTTATCTTTTGGATGTGTGTTTTGAATTGAGTGCGGACATAAGAGTAAAAGTGTTTGATTGTTGTGGTGACATGGTGTTTGCTAGGAAGTAAATAAGTCTATGTGTCTCTTAAGAAGTCATCAATAATTGTTAGAAACAATTTGCATTTATTGAAAGTTAGATGATGGTAAGGTCCCCATACATCTATATGAACAAGTTCAAACTTTAAAGTTGCATTAGAAAGACTAGGTACAAAGGGTAAAGCATGGTGTTTTGCTAAAGGGCATATAGTAAAAGAAGTAACTAGGTCTTTGGTGTCTAAAACAGATAGCTGCTTGATGTTTTTGAGTACTTGATAGGAGGGATGACCAAGTCTCGCATGCCACATTGATGAGTTGGTTGTGCTTGTGAGAACAGTAGAGGGAGGAATGTAGGTTGAGCTTGAGGTAGAAGGAGTTGGGAGAATGTATAGACTACCACAGAGAGTCCCTTGGGTTATGATGCCATCATGGCCCTGAAAAGTACATGTGTTATAAGTGAAAGTGATTGATTTCAAGGATTTGTGTAGAATTTTGCTGACTGAGATGAGACTATAAGTAAATGTGGGAATGTATAAAACATTGTACAGGGTGATGTTTGACTGTAGAGTTACAGAACCAATGATATTACATGTTATTGTTTGTCCATTTGGGAGATTGATGATTATTGGTGTTGTGAGTGTGATAGTGTTATGCATTAGGTCAAGTGAGATACATATATGATCAGTTGCTCCACTATCTATAATCCAAATTTCCTTAGATGTAGTAACATAATGAGCTATAAGTCTCTTACCAGCCATGAAGTTATAAGAGCGAGATGTGGAAGCTTCTGAGTTATTCTGCATCATCAAAAGAACTTGATTGAGTTGGTTCTTGAGCAGATCCATCCTGGCAGTTACAAAGCAATCTAGTGGCAGAGTAGTCATGTTTGCTGATGATGCTTCTGTCTCTACTGGTGTATCATGAACCACAGTCATGTTGACAGCTTTGTTTCTTGGTTGTGAGTTGAAGGATTGGTTTCCAGGTGTGGTGGTTCTCCTTTGAGGTGGCTGATACTTGTTGTGTAAGGGATGACCCACTGGATATCCAACTAGTTTATAACATTCTTCTTTGGTATTTCCTTCTTTGTTGCAATTTCTACTAATCACTCCTGGTTTAAAAGTGCTCCTTCTAGGTTGAGTTTGTGTGTTTTGTGGTCTATTGTTCCTAGTAGAGTCAGAAGTAGTGTTTGACCTATAGGTGTTACGAGCAAATGACACTGAGGATGTGACTTGTTTTGGTACTTCTCTTTGCTTTTCCTCATGTCTTAGCATGCTATATGCTTTAGCAACTATAGGTAGTGGTTGTAATAGAAGAATTTGGCCTCTTATTTTGTGTAGCTCTCATCTAAGCCCATGAGAAACTGTATTAATCTTTTTCTCTGATCCCTTTCTCCATTTGTTTTGCCATTTTTACACACACATTTACAAGTACAATTGTAAGGGGCCTCTAGTGCATCTAACTCATCCTATAGTCCCTTTAGCTTATGCAAGGCCGGCTCTTATGGTGTGCGACACGTGCCTAGGCACAGGGCCACCATTAATATAGGGCCACCAAATTTGACTTTTAGTTACATATAGGTTTCTTAATTTATCATTTATTATATAAGAGTTTGACTGCAATATGGAGAATAAGAGTTTGAGTCATAAGTGAATTTGACGATTTGTTTTTAGGGTCCAATAGGAAAATAGGCCCAAATCCCAATTTAACAGATAAATATATGAAAAGTATCTCATTCCTTATTCATATGTCGATTTATTATTAAACTTTTAAAGCAGTTTTGGAGAAATTGGGTTGCGCAACCGGCTGCATATCTTTCTCTTTTACAATTGATCTTAAGTTTTGTCATTAATCGATCCGGTAAGGTTTCGAATTTATTATTTTGATTTTTTGTTAAGATTCTTGCATTCTAAAGTATAACTTATTAATCTT
>BQNB010099196.1:0-14299 GCA_026074375.1 Tanacetum coccineum
AAACGAGTCAACACAAAAAAACCGCACCCGGACCGTTCTTTAAAAAACGAAAAGTTGTAAAAATGACCCTACGAAAAGTCTTAAATTTTTCCTACAAAGAGAACTTAAAATCTCCCCTTTGCACCAGGGGAGATTAATGCTTACAAAAGGGGCTTATTTGACAGCTTTTTAAAAACTGTCAAATAAGCTCAAAACTAAAAAATAAGCTAAAACAGCTAAAGTACTCCAATACATGGACTTGTGCACAAATTTTTGACCTCTAACACACTTTTAAACCTGCTGAATTTAGGGAGTGAAAATGGCTTTTGCTTTTTTTTAAAACTGCTACTTAAAAAGACTTGGGTGGTTTGACTTTCCAATTCAAATGAGCAAAGTGTTTCTAACAGCTGGTTTAAACACACAAAAACTCACACTTTTTTGAACTAAAACTCAAAATCCCAAGTGCTTATCTAAATAAGCACTTGTAACTTTTTTAAAAATCCCACAGTTAAAGAGATGACTTGGAAAAGCTTTGAAAATCAATTTTCAAACTTAAAAACTTTTAAAACAGACTCAAATGAGCTTAAAAACTTAAGCTAAACCTACCTTAATGACCATAACCCAAACCAAAAACTTGCTTTGACCCGTTTTTCATGTTGACCCAAACACCCCTTTAATTTTTTTTAAAGTGATTTTAAACTTATAAAGACTAAGTTAAACTGAAATTTTTGAAGGATTACTACTACTTAAACACCTTTAAACAATAAAATAGTAAAAAGCAAAACAATTAAGCATTTAAAAATGGGAAAATAAGCTAGACAGAAATAAGCACTTATGACAGTTTTTACCAAATTGCACAAAAATGAAATGAAAAGCACTAACAAGCAAACTTTAGCATAAATTAACACTAATAAGCACAAAAACAGTAATAAGCTAAGAAAATAAGCCAAATAAGCTTATTGCTACAGTAATAAGCAAAAGTTAAAAGAAAAGGTACCTTTACCCCTTGCTCAAAACAGGGTATTTGAAGACCTAATAAGCTCTAAGTTCCTACCCCAAGCTTATAAATAAGCTTAAACTAAGCATACACCCAATAAGCCATCCACATTTGCTTATTCCTCCATGCTTGCTTAAATCCAACAGTAACTTTGTCTTTTCTTGTAAATTTTCCTTAAAGTTTTGTGAAAGAGTTTATAAACAGGTTATAAAGGGGGTTTTAGTGAGAGCTTAAAGGATTTAAGAACACTTGAAACTTAGAACTCAAGTAAAAAAAAGGCTTAACTGAATTTCATTAAAATGAAGTGAATTACAAGTGCATGAAAAAACTTTTAACTTAACAATACTAAAAACTATTTTAAAACTACTCTTGAACTAAAAAAAACTACTCGTAGCCACAATGGCTTTACATTCATTTATATAGGAAAAAACGACTAGGTCTTCTTCTTTTTTTGTCTTCTTGCCTTTGTGCTTCTTTGTAGACACAAGAAGTGTAGTGTGCTTGTTGTGAGAGTGCAAAGTCAAGCAAATCCTGGCCCTCCATTTTTCTTGGTGCCCAAGCCAAATCCTCTCAATCATTGATTGGTTTTGGTGTGGGTTTGGATTGCCAACATGGCAATCCCATGTGGGGTTGTGGGGTTAAGATAGTGAGAGGTTTGGATTTTGTGGGAAGTCAAACAAAAACGACAGGCTTGTGGGGTTAGGGTATTTTGGCGGGAAACACTTGGGGAAGATAAACAGTGTTTCAAAAGTTATGGGAAAGGTTTGGGGTTTTGGCAAAATTGGCCCCTCATGGTGTTAAGTCCCTTTGCACCGTACGTCCTTATGTTGTTATAGTTTTGGGGACTTGGCAAGTTAAGTCCCCAAGGGTTATAACATACTTTGCACCACTCGTCCTTGGGTGTAAAAGAATGGGATCTTGGCAGGAATGCCCCTTGTAGTATAGCTTTCCCATATTGGCAGTTTAAGCCCTTGTCTTTATTTTTCTCTTTTCTTCTTTAAATATAAGTTTAGGGATTTAGCAATTTTAACCCTCAAACTTATATTTCTTCACATGTTGACTTTTGGATTTGTCGGGGTTGACTTGGGTTGACTTTTTCAGGCTTGAGCTTGGACTTTGACTTTGTCTTTTCCTGCTTTTCCATTCCGAGTCCGGTTTTGTCGTTTTGGCTTCGTTTTTCGTCTTTTTCTTAGATATCCGTTCCTGCACAATACAATTAGCAAAACAAGCGTATATTTGGCATTTTAAGTCCGTTTTTGGTTATTTTAGCTCGTTTTTAAAGGTAAAAGGTATGTGTAATTAAACACATACCATGGTTCCTGGTATTTTCTTTCGTTATCAAACAATAGAATTGTGTTAGGGCCTGTACGGTGTTTTACGATCCCTTTTGGTATTATGGTGTCCTCTGTTTGAGTAACATATTTTATAATTGATGTCTAATTATAAAAGCCGTTTTGAAGTATTGTGTTAGTGTTTGGGAAAAACTGTGTTTAAAATGATCTTTGTAAATAGAATATGTTTAAATGACCTATGCAAATAGGATATGAAAATTGTTGAGTGGTTAAATAATTTTTTTTTATAAAGAGCAGGTTTAAAGTGATTCATAGTGGTAAGGTACGATACACCATTAGATAACCATCTCTAGATTTTTATGACAACCAGAATGAATTTTTTTTTAATATTACATTTAAGACAATTTTATTATTATTTAAAATGATTTTATACTTAAAGTGACTTTCTTAATTTAAATTGATTTTTATAAAAACAATATTTAATTTGGTCTTTCGAGTAAAGTCGATAATTGGTATAAGAATTTTCGTCTTTCGTATTGATTTTTTTATGTGTTCTTTTGTCGTGGTACGCCTGTTGATTTTCTTTCGTTTTCGCTTTCACTCGGTGCATATACGTATCCTTTCTTTCAAAGGATTCTTATGTCATTTGATCTACGTCTAATTGCATATGTGGAATCTCCTATATGCATTCTAGCCTTTGACCCGATATTCGTTTATTATCCTCTTTGATTATTTGTAACCCTTAGAGTTCGTTGATATCATTGAGTCGTGGAAGCTTTGATGTGATTGAGGGAATCGACTGGTCGTCCAAGAGGAAGTTTGTGACAGTATGTCTTGAGATGGTGGTTAGAATACTGTTGGAAGGTTATGAGATACTTCGGGTTCATGGTGAACATACTCAAGGAGTCATGAAAACCTTAATGAACGCAAAGGTAGACGAACCAAAATTGAGTGATATTTCCGTCTTACGAGATTTTATTGATGCGTTTCCGGAAGATTTATCGATGAACACCACGACAAAAAGTTGAGTTCCGTATAGATTTGGTTCATGGAGCGACGCTAGTCGCGAAGTCTCCATATCGTCTAGTACCCACGGAAATACAAAAATTGTCTGAACAACTTCGAGAGTTGCAAGACAAGGGTTTCATATGACCTAGTCATTTTCTGTGGGGAGCACCTGTGTTGTTTGTTAAGAAGAAGGATGGCTCTTTTCGTATGTGTATTGATTATAGGGAATTAAACAAATTGACTGTTAAGAATCGATATCCTCTCCTTAGGATTGATGACTTGTTTGATCAGTTACGAGGAGCATGTCCTTTCTTAAAGATAGATTTTCAATCAGGTTATCATCAGCTATGAGTGCATGAGGATGGCATTCCAAAGACTGCATTTCAAACAAGATACGAACATTTTGAGTCTACGGTTATGCCTTTTGGGTTAACCAATGCACTAGCGGTTTTCATGGACTTAATGAAGCAGGTTTGCAAACCGTACAGGGTATTTTATCAATCGTATTCCAATGATGACGTTCTGCTTACTCAAGTCCGAAGGAGGAACATGAAGTTCATTTTAAGCTAGTGTTGAAGTTACTGACTGAGAAGGAGAAACATAAACACATTTTTCTAAGTGTGAGCATTGGTGAAGAAGTGTATATTCTTGGTCACTGGTCAACCATACAACTTTCACGTGGAGACAAGGGAAGTGAGGCAATGAGGAATTGGATATTTATTCTTAGTATTGGTATTTACTACCGACGTTTCAATCACACAATTTTTTTAGATTTGAACTCCCTTACTTCCTAACTGAGAGAACAAAAGTATGAGTGGAGCGTAGAACAAGAAAGCTTTTCAGACTTTAAAGATAATTAATTTGAGATAAAGCGAATTGGGGGTAATTGCGTTTGAGTAGAAAGAAGAGCGTGAAACCAAGACGATGTAAGAGAAATACTACTAGCAGCCCAAAGTGATGCGTTCAAGCAAGAGAACGACTCGCAAAAAAGCTACATTTTTAGGTTTAGATCAACAGATGGAAGAAAAGGAGAACGAGAGTTTGTAATTTAGGATCGTATTTAAGTTTCATTAGTAGAAGTGAAATGGAGAGCCCATGCATCAAGGTACTAGGTAACAATCCGGGAGCATAATAATACTATAACCTTGGAGACATATATTGGTGCCATGAATAGAGAAGGATGATCGCTATCAATGTTAGCAAATTCAGACTTCTTAAGAGGTGAAGGCTGCCAATGCAAGAGTGTTGTTTGCTACAACAGCCTGAGAAACTATAGTGAAAATTGGATATAATTAACCATGGATTTCATCACTAATTACAAGTCAAAGTAGTGGAGTAGATGTGATTGGTTGATGATCGATAGACCCTACCAAGTGAGCTCCTTTTTCCAGCTTATACAAGAAGATTTCAAAGATGTGAAAGTTGGCAAAGATTTTATATGATGAGATAATAGCAAGGAATCGGAATTCTAAGTGACGATTAACTCAGATGAGAAAAATGAATTTACCTCGTGGTTTTGGCACAGACTGGCTGCAGAAAGTGTATAAGAGACGCGATTTGGATTTGAGTACTGCTTAGCATCCACAAGTGGATTGACAAAGTAAAACAATATGATTCAGACTTTGGAAGATCAAATGAGGGCATGGTGTTACTACGATTTTGGTGGTAGTTATCATTTGAGCATTCGGTGTGCTCCGTTTGAAGCTTAGTATGGAAGGAAATGTAGGTCGCCTGTTCTATGAGTAGAGATTGGAGAGAGTAGTTTGACTAGACTTGAGTTGGTACAAGAAATGACTGATAAGGTAGTGCTGGTAAAGGAAAATCCTAAAGCGATGAGAGATCGTCAAAAGACCTATGTTGAAAATAGGCATAAGTCGTTAGAGTTTGAGGTTGGAGATCGAGTATTGTTAAGGGTGTCACCTTGGAAGGGCGTGGTTCGTTTTGGGAAGAAGGGTAAGTTAGCTCCGAGGTATGTAGGGCCATTTGAGATTCTGGAGAGGATCGGTCCTGTAGCTTATCGGTTAAGGTTGCCCGAGGAATTGAGTGGTGTACATGACACGTTCCACGTGTCAAACCTAAAGAAGTGTTTGGCAGATGCTAGCCTGCATGTGCCATTGAATGAAATTAAGGTTGACAAAACTCTTCGTTTTATTGAGGAACCTGTAGAGATTTTGGACCGTGAAATTAAGAGTTTAAAGCGTAGCAAAATATCACTTGTGAAGGTTCGTTGGGATTCAAAGCGTGGTCCCGAGTTCACTTGGGAGCGCGAAGATTATATGAAGTCTAAGTATCCTCAGTTGTTTGTTGATCGTGCTGATGAGTCGGCTAATTAAATCTCGGGACGAGATTTCCTAAAGGAGGGGATACTGTGACAACCGAGATTTGAGCAGGTTAGTTTATACCATTAGAAATGGCTAAGAGTTCATTTTATGTGTTTAAGTGTGTGCTATGTGATTGTATGTGTGCTAAGTGAGTTAAGTATGTGCATGATATCATTTTGAGGTGTATGGGCATCTCATTTTGAGTATGTTTGTGTTGGATTACGAGTATTCCATTTGTTCACGTTTAGTGATAAAGGAAAGGAATGGCGTATTGCATGTAATGCTACGTCAATAGTTGGATGATTTAGTGATAAGCGTTTATGAGAATTGTGGCATTTTAGAAATGAAATAAGTGAGTGAAATATAGAAGTTTGTGGCAAACTTTCTAAAAATAGAAAGTGGTTTGGTGAAATGAAAGTTATTTTTAGAAAGGTTAGTAAGTAGCGTTTAAGTAAAAAGGTTTAATCAAATTAGCTTAGGTTTTTATAAAAACTTAAGGTAATAAAGTAAATTAGTTAATTAATAATTTAAAAAATATATATATAAAATATATATTATTATTAAGGGTGCGTCCGGTTTAGGGTTTAAAGAAAAAAAAATATTTTTTTAGACTTATTTGAGTTGGGCTAGGACTTCAAAGAAATAGTTATATAATCAACTTGGCCCATCTCTTTTCTCTTCTTCTTGTTGCCGTGAACTTGAGTCCCCAAAACCCTAAGGAAGACAAAAATTTTGATCAAGAAATCTAGGTGTTAGATCGTGTTAATTCAAGAAAGATCGTTAGGTATGTTCTTCTTCCTTGTTTATTCTTTTAATTCATGTAACATCATTTATGATGGATCTAGGGTTCACATAAAATACAGAATATTAATGATATTTAATGATGTTAGAATGATTAGGGCTTGATTTGGGTCATGATCATGCAATTGGTTAGGTTAGATTTGCGATAAAATCTTGATTTAGGATAAGCAGAATTTAGGGTTGTGCTTACGAGTGATTATCTCCATGAGGGTAATAGTTTTTTATGTTTCTGGACTCTAAACAGTAGCTCATTGAATGTACTTTCCAGAAAATCCGGCCTCGAAAGTTTTTAAGGTCGGGAAGTCATTCAAATGTTGTTTACCCTAAAAGTTGTCAAAACAGTAAATACGAGTCAGATTTAGGTCATGTTTGTGAGGGTAAAATCCTAACTTAAAATTCGAATTGAGCTTAACCCTTCTACATTAGTTAAGTTCGATATGTATATGGAGAAACCCCAGAAGGATACCTTCTGATTTTATGTCTAAGTATGGTTAATAAGTACAAACTTTTTAGTGTGCAATCAGATCCGAATTGGGACTATTTTGAAGTTTGATTTTCTAAGGAGTACTTGTGCATGTAAATGGCTTTTGGTAATCCAAAGGTAGTTAATATACTCATAAATGAGCATGGGTTATTTTTGGTATAAATTATGAGGGTCATTAAGTAAGGGTTTTGGAGTACGTAAAGTCAAGATAAAATTCAGCAATTTAGAGTTAATTATAAGTAACTAGTGGAAGGAGTTAATGAAGTGGTTAAGTTTGGGCATGGTGTCGGGGTGACACATGATGGTTAATTTAAACCCTTAGACATCCATCATATGATTGTTACATGTTATTAAGCTTTTGGCTTAGTAGCGTGTAACATGTGTTGTTTTGTTGTTTAGATTTGTCCTAGTGTTTGTGGAAGCTGCAAAGCAATCAGGTGAGTTTCATAGCCCCTCTTTTCTTATGATTTATTGGGGGGAAAATGATGCAAAGTGTTTTGAAATGTTTGATTACTGTGATAATGTGTTGTCAAAGATGCATGGACTATACGTGACTATTGTATGATGTGTGCTACATGTTTTGTGATGTGATATTGAGAATTATGAACTAAGTCAGGGGGGGATCACCTACGGGTATCCATGGCATGTTTAGTGGAAGGTACTGTGGCCTAGCGGGCAGGATGGTTACTTTGAGAGTATCCACGACCGGGGCTAAGGGGGTAACCATAAGGACCTTGGTACGATTGAGACGTCTTATAAATCGTTACTAGGAAATCGTATAATTGGATTGTATTGGATTGGATTGTATTGGATTGGTTGTGCATGCTAGCCTGTATGATAGTTCATTTATTGTCCTGCAATGTTTTCTTTATTATCACAGTAATGTGCAGTTTAGATTTTATATCGTGTCTTAAACCTATGACTCTCACCAACTTTATGTTGACGTTTTTAAGCATCATTTTTAGGTGAGTATCGTGATGATAAGAATGATGTTAGGAAGAGTGGCTAGAGAGACCCTAGGCATTGCTTGTGGAGTTGTCTTTTCTAGTCTTTTCATTTATGACATTTGTTTTGCTTGATACTTGTTTGTTGGAGATTGTTAGTATTTGGATTATTTTGTTCGTGTACGACATTACTTTAGGAATGCAAGACTCCTTTATCTTGTTTTGGGTATTGTCATGACACATAGTGTCCATTTGATTATTTCCTTCATTTAGATTTCTCTATAGTAGACACCATTGTGTTGTGATGATATCCATGATGTTACGCCTCGTGTTTCCACCTATGCGGGGTTTGACAAATAACAACATTTAAATATTTAGTTAAATAAGGGTTTAGTACGATTCGGTACTTGTAAATGGGTTATGTTCAATCCATCTCTAATCCGATTATCGTATATTCTTGTTTCTCTACTTTACTTTGTTATGAACACCATATCCATGAGGGGCTAAGCTCCTTATGTCTACTCGGTGATGTTAATATAATAAATAAGTATTTGGTGTCATTACGATCTTATTTAATCTTAAGCTTGTGTTGAAATCCTATAGTGTCTAATCTTATTAACTTTGGTAATCAACTTTGATTGTATACGCATAACGGTATAGGTCAAAAGACCCGTTGTGTGTTGTATTGTTTTAAAGATTTGTCTATGGTCTTTATAGTTTGGTTGGAGAAATCCGCTTACGTTATTTGATAAACAAAATACATTTGACATAATAGTAACTTGATTATTTGCGTGACACATCTGATTAAGTTAACTAATATACGTCTTAAGTTAAAAAAAGATAATTTGTGAAAACGTTTTTGGACAAAAAAAACTTTTTTATAAGTTAAGTCCTAAAATCGAAGATCGTAATCATTACTATTGCTTATGAATTATATGAAACTAACCGAGTGATCATTCTCCCTTATTATTAAATCCATCATCAATCATATCTCATCTGAAAAAGTCTTTAAGTTTTTTCTTAAAACTTTTGATTATATGAACATAATCAAATCCCTATGGATGACCTTCTCTTACCTAAAATATTATACTACATACGTGGGTTATACTTTTACCCGTATGTTTCCACTTAATAATCGGTAATTCTAGTCTTATAAATTTAAAGCTTTTGAAACACACCAAAGTTTGTCGGGGATTTTAAACAGTTCTATAATCACCTCTTGTTATCTTTTAAAACAAAATTAATCACTTTTTCCTCCTAAAAATTGATATGCTTGCTTGTTGTAACTCTCGTTGCAGGAAGTGCATTGCACTTTCTGCAGTCAAATGTTTTCCTAAAAATGTTCTCTATAACATCCAACAGTTCACCTTGGATGTATACGCATGCTTCCAACTCAGAACTTGTCGAACCATTATCTACACCTAAATGTACCCTAAATCGTAAACTTCGTCGACGAAACAGGAGAGTTCCATTCGAACAAAGAGAGGAACGATGAGCACAACCAAGAATTGTATACCTTCCCATTCTTGACATCAACTGTTTCCTTCACTTTCTTAATATCCTTGAAAATTACAACCTAATGGATGATGAACCCGTGTGGGCTGCTGATGAGGTGTCATTTTATACACTTTTCTAGGGCCATTTAACCCTCTAAATCATACAAAAATGCCCAGATTATGTGCTTAATCATTTGTGTAGGATCGATATACCTTAGTATAATAAGCCTTTAGCCAGTAAAGGATGTTACTTCCTTGAATAAATCCAAGTCAGTAACAATGAAACACTGATGTAATACTATCAACTATGCAGAAACTAGTTAACAGTAATCAAGAAGGTTCACACAATGATTTAACAAACGATTTTGTATATCATAGCCTTGACTCTGCCCAAGGTTTTCAGATTCCCTTAATACATACTATATCTCTAATACTTCTAACTAATGTTTTTTCTTGGTCCCTCCTAATGCCGTCCTAGCGATCCTTTTATAAACGTAAGATAACTCTAGTAGGTTAACAGTTTTCTTGTATGATGACACAAATAATAATAAACTAATCATAATGTAACTGTACATGATAAACACAACTATTAACCTTGATTAATTACGAATGTAACCTGTTAACAAAATCCTTTAAAGTTCCTTTAATAAAGGCAGTACTTTGACTTTTTCATACTAAGCAGGCAGTACTTTGACCTTCACTCGCAGTACTTTGACCTCAACTGTATTACCCAACAATCCTCCCCTAACTGGAATCTACTTCTTGACCTTCAAGTTTTCTTGAATGTGGACATCTTTGTTCACTCAAAGTCTTCAATCTTCTAGATATAATCCTCTAAGCAGTATTCTTGTATACAATATGTTTGAGTATCTTGAAATGAAACCTCTTGTTTTGAACATAAACACTTCTCAAAAATGCTTTGTCGTTGCATCAAACGATGGTTTCTTCAATCAGCGCAGGTCTCTCACAACATAAATGGTTTTTTTATGAGCCTTTACCAAGTAGACATTTACTCTTGGGCTAGTCAGTTCTTTGGTACCTAGAAAAGGTAATACTCCATGTGAACTGAAAACCACTTCAACACTCAGAACATGAATCATAGTGGTTCTGAAGACAATATGACGTTGTATGTCATTACAACCATGAACGGATTTGACAAGTCTTTACCTGTAGCCGTTTGCTCAGGACTAGCCAACTCTCAGTTTTAAAACATTGGTGAGTTGAGAACCATATAGTTTTGAGCAAACTATTAAAGCTATAAATGGATTTGAAGATCACACCAGAGCCGTACCCTCATGGTGAATCAAACTCTTTCTTGTCTGTTAGACATGGTGAGTTGAATACCATTTGTCATGTAGTGCAAGCACTAACATCAGGTGTTACTCTCAAAACTTTGAAAAATATTGTGCTTTAAAAAGTTTTTGCACACTCAAAACTTCAAAATATTTCAAAAACAACTTTTTAACTAGCAGTACTTTCAACAAAGTACTGTTTGTTTTAAACTAGCAGTACTTTGAATAAGGTACTGCTTGTTCACAGTTAAGTCTTTTTATCAAAACAAGATATGTTACTTTCAAAGAAAATTTTGATAAATCATACCAGTTGTTTAAGAGTCATCACCATCTTCAGTTGTCCATAAAATAAACAGATGTATCAATGTGATAGCTGTTTTACTCTCATCTTCAACTTCCATACCATGATCTAGCATCCTGATCATCAGCTCTCTTGATAGAGGATATCTTCTTTCTGTCAGCATATGAAGCATTGTACCATCCTAGCGAGTCCCAAATAACTTGCTTTGGAAAATAGTCAACACCATCAGCATCATCGAATAGTAGATCAGCCCGAATGGTTTGCTCTGAAATCAACACCCTCTGTCTAGCTATGAGGCACTTCATTAATTGATCTTAGAGAAGTTGTAGCCCAAAATTGTTGAAGCCACAAACCAATTAGATCAGGATCAACCAACAAAGAATAGTTAATTGAGCATCCAGTGAGATAATCAACGATTTGATGACAATCAGTATTATGCTCAGTCTTCTCCACACAAGCAATCATGTTATGCTTGTTACAGGTGCGAATATTGGCCATTTGATATGTTGGAGGTTGTATTTAAAAAAAAAATTTGTGAATAAAAAGAAATGAAATGAGAGAAAAATGCAATTCAGTTGAGCATTTATAGTTTGCGTCGGTTAACAAAGAAAGTTACCGTTGTAAATACATTTTTATCTCAAAAACGTACGTTTGACCGTTGACCGAACGTTAGAACAGTACTTAGTTGTCTAAGCAGTACTTTCTGAGACGAGCAGTACTTTGAATTGGCTAAGCAGTACTTTCAACTGAAAAAGCTTTCCAACTCAAATTTGTCAATCACAACCCTGCAATTTTTCAAAATATCTCTTCAAATCATTAAAACTTTGAACAATCATTCACATCCTCCCCGTAAACGTAACAATAGAGCTTCCAAAGAGTCTTTCTAACCAGAACAGTACGTCACTTGAATACCAGTACTTTACATGTAGTCCTCCCCTCAAACGTAGCTATGGGTTCATCATACCAATGGTTACCACCAAAAAGTTAAATCTTGCCAAGTCAAAGCCTTTGGTGAGTAAATCTGCTACATTGTCATCAGTATCTACCTTGACCACATTAATGAGCCTCTGCTCATAACAATCTCAGATAAAGTGATGTCGAATCTGAATATGCTTAGTCTTTGAGTGAAGAACAGGATTCTTCACAATGCATATGGTACTCTCATTGTCTATATGGATTTCAGTGTTCATGAAGTTAAATCCATAATCTAGCAGTTGATTTTGCATCCAAAGTACCTGAGCACAACAACTTGCAGCTGCTACATATTCTGCCTCTGTAGATGATATAGCCACAATTGTTTGTTTCTTGCATTGCCAAGAGACCAGTCTTCTTCCAAGATATTGACATCCTCCTGAAGTTGATCGTCTATCATGATTGTCCCCAGCATAGTCACTGTCTGAAAAAGCTTCTAAATGAAAAGGAGAATCCTTAGGATACCATAAACCCAATTTTGGTTGATGTTTGAGGTACCTAAAGATCCTTTTTACAGCATGCATGTGAGAGACCTTTGGAGTGACTTGAAACCTTGCACACAGACAAACAGCAAACATTATGTCTGGTCTTGAAGCAGTTAAGTACATGAGACACCCAATCATAGACCTATAAAGATGTACATCAACATCTTCACCCTCTTCATCTTTTCCTAGAGATTTATGAGCTTCAATTGGGGTAGATGCTGGCTTAATGGTTCTAAAGTCAAATTTGTTGAGAATGTCTTTCACATATTTGTCTTGACTTAGAAAAATACCAGCAGTAGTTTGCTTGACTTGAAGCCCCAAAAAGAAAGTGAGTTCACCCATTGAACTCATCTTGAATTCCTTTTGCATAAGTTCTTCAAAATCCTTCACCATAGAAGACTTGGTAGATCCAAAGATTTTGAGTAGGGGTACCTTGAGCATCCCTTGGAGAACTTTCAGCCCTAGAATGAGTACTCTCACTATGTGCTTCCTCTGCTGCTAATGCTGTTATGACCTCTAACATTGGTGGAGTCAAAGGTGTAATCCTACATGAAACTAGACAAATTCTTTCTCATAAATGTAAAGACGTAGAGTGAAGAGTAACTGATGGTAGAAAAATTCGGAGTCTGGTTACTACCCTCTAATATGCTTGTTCAAAAAACAGTTGAATTATCAGGAAACATGAGAAAAGGTTTACCATTGGCAATATGTCCTAGCATTCCATTCATAATCATCAAAGAAAAATTAAACTTTTGGTTGGTTGCTAATCCTACCAGAGCTGATGCTATGTTAGTCCCAAATTGTTCCCATGATGTACTCTTAGGACTAAGACAGTGAAGTAAGACATGAACTAAATACTTCCACTGAGGGCTAAATAGAGGTTTAGAAAAAGTAAGTTGTGCCAATTACCTCATACCAGCCTATTCTCTGAGCGAAGTCCTAAATAACTTGCTTTGGAAAACAGTCAATACCATCGGTATCATCGAATAGTAGATCAGCCCGAATGGTTTCCTCTGAAATCAAAACCCCTTTTCTAGCTACCATTGCGCGAATATGATTCGAAGAATAGTATACGTATATAACACTACTAGGCAAATCAATGATAAAAAGATTCCGGAAGAGATATTCCCGGGTCGTATGTCCCAACGAGGCTGCAATTGAAAATTATCCTGGTTTGAAGAGAAATTGACTGATGGAGAATATATGATATGAACACTGAAATAATTACAACTAAAATTATTTAAATAAAATCTAAGTTATTCTACGGGAAACAAATATAGGAAATAGAGATCTTAAAAACTACGGGAAACAAAATTAGTTGTAAGGAAATCCATGGGGATCTTAAAAACTACGGGAAACAAAATTAGTTATAGGGAAATCCTAAATACTAAAAATTAAGAAAATAAATGCTAAATTAAATTAAAAATCAAAATTAAATTCTAATTAAGTTAATTTGAAAAATAAAAAAAACTAGAATAAAAACGGAGGTCGTTTGAATGTAAAACGAAAAGAAACGGTAAAACGCACCCGGTAAAACGGGTCTAAGACTGAAATTTAAGAAAAATAAAGCCTACACTAAATTTTATATTTTTCCTAGACACTAAATGACAAAAGAAAATTTTATAAAAAAGAAAAATATTTTTTTATTAATTTTCTGATTTTTTATGAATTTTTAAAGATTAATAACTAATTAAAACTAAGAAAATAGAAAAAGACAAAAAATAAAAGTTATAAAAATTCTGAAAAAATAAAATTAAATAAAGAAAAAGTTAACAATTCTAAAAATATAAAAATGCCCAAATTTTACTGTTTAAATTAAAAGTAATTAAACTAATTAATTTTTAACCTAATTTAATTAATTAATAAAACTAAAGTTAACTGCTGTTAACTCTAAAGGACTAACAAAGTAAGGGACAAAGGGCTAACG
>BQNB010099197.1:4229-20576 GCA_026074375.1 Tanacetum coccineum
TACATAAGAGTATACAAGCTATGTAAAAATAATAAGGTGAAGACAATGTTCAAGCTCAAGCTTCACCAAATTACAAGGCCAAGATTAAGACGCAAACTTCATCAACGGCGGTCTTTATCTTCGCTACGTTTGTAATTTTATTTGCATTCTAAAATTTTCTTTGTCATCATTAAAAAGGGGTAGATTGTTGGTGCAAAATTGACTAGGATCTCTTTTATGTTTTAAAGATAAAAAATAAACCTTCACAAAACGTAAAATAACAAACGATAGCCAAAATCCAGAAAAATGGATTCGAGAATCTGGCGCGTTAGGCACGCGTCAGCGCGTGGCCAGCACGCCTGTAACACCCCCAAAAATACAACATCGCAGCGAATACCACATGGGGTGCTACTTCATAATACACAGCGCTAGATACAAGAGAACGACCTCTAAATGTGTCGTTTGTAAAACAATCTCGTTGATTTAATCAAAATCTTGAATTTAATATACATTTGTCCCATAATTGCATCACAATGAAAAGCTTGAATGTATAGACTCCAATGCACTTCAAGAAATCCGAGCATATAATTTCCCTGAGAAAAACGATGCTAAAAGCTCAATTAAAAGTTGGTGAGGTCCTAGGTTTCTGTAAACTACAAACGTTTTTTTCCATAAAATGTATCTGCCCACTGTATCATCTACAGTGTCATTTAAAAGTTTTAGGGGACTACTGTTCCCTACAGTGTCATAAAATAATTGTGTGGACACATTAAATCCTAAATGTCCTTCCAAAAATGTATGTAGTGATTTTAGAAATCAAATAGCAATAAAACTATGGCAAGACCATTTCTATCCCCAAATATGTCTAAAATGTACGTGTCAAGTTGGGATCCAAATTATCCAAAATATGTATTTCACTTTTTTCAATGTGTGTATAAAAGCCATGATTACCATTACTTTATGTTCATGAAACTAAGTCGCTAACATAAATCAAATGGCCATATGTGCTTACAACGGTGTCCCCACCTGGACACCCTCAGCATGAATTACTTGACGTGTGGCCTACTACACCGCTGTCCCCACTGGACACCCTCCGCATTTGATATTACTTGAGTATAAATGTTAGCTACACCGGATGTCCCCACCGGGACACCCTCAGCATTGACTTACTTGACGTGTGCCTACATCGGATGTCCACCACCGGACACCGCTCAGCATGAAGTACTTGAGTGTCGCCGTACACGGATGTACCCCACCCGGACACCTCAGCGTTGAATTACTTGTAAATACAACCGGAGCTAATCCACATCATAAATAATATTAGCATGCGGTTACGTTTAAAAACTTAAAAACCAGGTCTTGTATTCTCATGAGATATATAATGAGTATGCGTAAACCACATAGGTAATTCAACACATGTAAATGCGTTTGTAAACCTGAGATGCAGACGAGTTGAAAAATGAGCACGTACCGATGTTTAAATAAACACGACATTGCAATTTGAACAAGCTGTTCTCCCCCAAAAATCTATGTAAATAACATGTAAAAGTGGGGCTTTATGAATCTCACCTTGATGTTTGAAGAACGATTGATAGTGTAGGCATTCTACTAGACCATGCTGATGAAGAATGATTGCACACGATAGGCATTCTAATTGCACAATGCGAAAGGGAGACGAAGCATGCCCTGAGTGAAGTGGCAGCTTATTAACGGTATAGTTCACTAGCTAAGGATAATGTATTTGATGTTTCCGCGTGAAATTGTCTATGTCAACGCGACCGTTGATTAAAAGGATTTAGATTTATCTTTGAATGATGGGGCTGGTTAAATAACATAATTGAAAATATACACACAGTGCTTGTAATATATATTTCTATATATAACGTACCTTGAAAATAACCCTATATAATTCTTACCCGTGATTAATATCTAATAGCGATCAACACCGAAGATTTATATGAAAAGTATATAATTATTTGCAAAGTATTATATAAAAATGTTGATGAACTAATAATTAAACCCAATTTATTGTCGACAGCAATTTCAATTAGATAACAGACTTAGAATAAAAGCAGACTATGTTCTAAATATTATAATTAAACAACGAAGATTTGATAACTCGTTATAGAACATTATAACAATTATTATTAATATTTTCATTAATGCTCATGTTTTCGTTTCTTTAACAGTCGTATCTAAATGTTATTCAATGTAAAAAGTATAGTATTTCGTTTCGTTGTCAAGTTATGCATGTAGTTATATTTTAATATACAATATAAATATAACTTTAATGTCTTTATCGGTTTCTAAAATAATTTATAGTTTTAGTAAACATTAACTGAAATATAGCAACATTTATATAAACTTTCTTCATGACGTATTCCCCGTTATATAACGTTTTTCCGTTTTTCTTAAAACTTACGTTTTCCTTTTAATCAATATATATTGAAATACATTCGTTTTTCATTATTTCATAATCCCGCGCTTTCTAGTTATAATATATATGTTGCAGTATTCCACTGTTTCCATTTTGTCACTCCGCGTTTATCAGATATGACATTGATGTTATTCGCGTTGTTATATGAAACTCAACAAACTATAAAATATTGTATTTATTATGAACCCTCTTAACCGCCTTTTAGTTCGATTTAAAATTTATAAAGTCTCGTTAAAATTGATATTCATAAATTTTAAATTATATCTTATTGTCTAATTCTCTTTAACTCTTAATAATATTATATTATTAACCATTTTAAAACCACAAATAATTGTATTCCAGTTGTTAATATTTTTAAAACTTAGTTATATTTATTTGTCGTTTTGATAATATAAACCAAATCAGAACCCTCGTAGTTCCTGTTTTGTCCAAACGCGCCAACTCGTGCCAAACTCAAAAAAATAAACACCCTTACTTGTATAAACCCAAGCCCCATTAGTCGACTCGACACCGCGAAACAAACGCGCCCTAGATATGCTTAATCGAACCAAACACCCCTGTTTTGGCTGCCAACTTCATACCCATTCGGGCCCTAATTTGTTACAAACCAACCCGGCCCTATCCATAACAAACCAAACGCCCCTCTAATCCTAAACGAAACTCCAATCGCAGCAGTGGCTGTTTCGCAGCCAAGACCACCCAACAGCGCCCGCTGTTAAACCCATAACATACGACCCTTCGTGGTGCTTTATTTTCAACCCGCACGCAAACCAAAATACCATGTCCGACCGGTTATACCCGGCCTGTCCCTCAAACCCGCCAGCAATACTTTCGCAACTTCCTTCCCACCCCCCACCCCCCGGCTGCCTACCCGACTCCACGCACCCTCGCCGGGTTTATACCCGGCTGTTACCACAAACCAAACACGCCGTTGGCTATCTCACAGCCAACCCAAACGCACCTAGTTGCGACTAACACAAAACCACACGCACCCTACTTGGTTGTAAACCAACCAAACGCACTCTCGTCTTGGTGGTAATACCCAAACCAAACTAAACGCCCTCTACTCGGCTAAAACCAGAAACAAACACCCCTTTTGGGGCTGTTTTTATCAGAACCAAAACGCACCCTCTCGGTGACTTGAGGAAACCCACAAACCAACGCTCCCTCGGGTGCAAATTTTACAACCCAGACGCACCCTTATTCGTGTCTCTCTACAACCAAAACGCACCCTCCCTGTGAAAGTATAAAACCCATGCACCCTTGGCATTACTTGGAACCACACGCACCCTTGGTGCCGTGTGACAAACAACCCACGCACCTATGGTGTTAAACAACATCCAAACGCACCCTGTTCGTGGCGGTTTAAAACCATGCGCACCCATGGGGGTGGCTGCGACGATGGTGGTGGGGTGAATGAGATGGTGGAGGTGGTGGTGGCTGTGAGGGGGTGGCGGTGGCGGTGACAAGGTGGCAGTGGGTGGCGCGTGGAGGCGCGTGGTAGTGGGGATCGGGTATATCTATCGAAGAGGAGGAATGTTGGAGCTCGCCGGAAAAATCCCGCCGGAAAAAGTTTTCCGGCGGTGGCGCGACGGCGGCGGCGGTGGCCGGCCGGTGGCCGGAAAGTATGGGAGGGGAGAGAGCATTTGAGAGTGTGTGTGTGTTTATTTGTATGTAAATGAAATAAATATATATAATTAGATATATATATTAAAACTTTTAAATTAAAATGACAAGTTGAAATAGTGTAGGGGTTAAAAGTGTAACATTTTTATTATAGTTTTGATAAAAACGGTTCGGGACTCGTTTGAGCGACTTAACGGTCGATTCAAATCTCGAAACTTGCGCCATTGTTTTTATAATCATTTTTCTGATAAAAATATATTATTTGATAATATTTCATAAAATTTTATAACCTTTAATAAAATATATGTTATATCCTTTGTTGTGAACCGGTTTCCGCGCTCCATAATAAAAATGATTTAAGCTCGAGTATTCGCGTATCAACATCGCTTTTTAATTAAAATGATGACAAATTTTATTAATATTTTTATTAAATAAATACTATACTTAAAAAACAATTTAATTGTTTTTGTGTGTCACCGCGTTGTATATTGATCGAATAATGTTTGCGGTGTCGTTTTAGCCCCTTTCGGCTCGTTTCCAGGTCTCGGGCAAAACTGAAAAAGTTGTCAGGAACGTCGTTTTAACATCGAATTGCTTTAGGGTCCGAGACGTGAAAACGTGATTTTAGAGGTGGTTCTTGTAAGTCAAGTCCAGACCTAAAAGTCAAAGAGGTATATATGGTTATCTTAAAAATTCGAAAATTCTCGGATGTCCACAATTAGTAATCAAATTACATTGTTGATTATCATGGATTGAAGTCCAAGTGACTAATGAGTTTATGGTCATGTAGAGGTTAATCACACTTTGAGTTTTTCTTATCTCTTACTTATAAACGAATAAAAACTCACACATGTATTCCTCACATGTCCCTCACAATCATACAAAATGTTTTAACAAACTCCTACATACCCCATCATACGGCCACTTCTATACCATACTTCCTACAGACACTATTCTTCTATGATGTTCTCAAACCCTTCTTATCCTAACAAATGATTAAATACTCCTATCTACAAAATCTCGCAAACATCATATACACTTCTCCAAATCATTCCATAATCACTCTTGTCCACTCTTTTCTCTCTTAATGGCAATGTGATTATCAACCTAAATCAATCCTTGGATTTCACACTTATCACCATCATCTTCATATTTCTTCTTCACAAACCTTTACAAGCCTAAACCTTCCTTACTTAAACATTCCCTAGTCTTATCCTCACATGGGACAACTCACATTCCCTTACACCATTGTACCTTGTGTACTTGTTGTCTCCCAACATTCCAACATAAGCTCCTATAAATCACATCAAAACATTCTCCACCACATATCTCCTATTCATCATCTTCTTCATTTGAATTTCACATACACACACACACAGACACTCTTCTATCCTAACCCTTGATCATGCCATCTCACCAATTTAACTTACCTCATCACTCACATTCTCTCAAAGTGAAATTCAAATAACACACATACACACATACTCTTCCATCTTTACCATTGATCATGCCAATTCACCAATCCAACTTACCTCATCACCATCTCATCTATACCATTGATTTTGAATGTGATCATAGGCTCCTTTCCATCACATCATACCAACTCACATATAACTTACTATTATCCTCTCTTCAATTTCACACATGTTAAAATCTAATTGAAAATCAAATTTCAAATTCTTCCCCATAACATTCACACTTCCTATCCAAGTTTAGAATATTATTGGAATATTCCTTTGTACCATAACCAACTTCTCAAACCTTGGTTAGTTTCTAAATAGATCAATTACCTTGGAGGAATACCAAAAATTTCCTTGTCTGGTAGTTCTTTTCTATCTTTTTTGATATTAGACAAAAGACCCCTAAATCTCTTTTAAACACTTCACAAACGCTTTTATCAAATTGCTATTTGAGTTGGTTAACCTTGAGTATAAGAATGATTGAAAGGTCATAGCGTGAAGTACAAATGGGGTTTAACAAGTATGGGTATTTAAAACACCAAAATCCAGAAGAAAATACTATAGGAATTTGGCGTGCTGGCCACACGCTGACGTGTGGGCAGCGCGCCACTCGTGGAATATTTTTGCACCCTTGTGATTTTTGGCCTATAAATACCTACTCTTGGCCTTTGTATTCCTTACCTCTAGCAAACATTCTTTCCTCTTTTTTCTCTTCCTATCCTCTAAGTCTAACATCAAAGTGTTCTAATCTTCTCATCTTATCGTTCTATTGAAGTGAACACATCTCTACAAGAGAGCCACACAAGTACCTAATCCTTACTTATGTGTTTTATTGAGGGTCTTTTTTCTCACATCTTTTCTATTAGAATTGAGTCTCTAGGCTAGGTTAGGGACTGATTCTTAAATCAAACTATCTTTCAATTTATTGTAAAGGGAAGTCTTGTATCTGAGAGATCAAGCCTAGATCATTGAAGATCTGGTTAGGGTTTGGTAAACTTCCAAGGGGGAGTCTTTAGAGATCATTGGTTAAGTTGAATCACGAGTTCTTAGGGGTGGAGTCTGAGGGCGGATTACCATAATAGTAATTGATGTGGGTGGTTGCGACTCACAAAGAGTTTTACAACTCCTTAGGCAGTTGTACCTAACCGTTGTAGTGTAGTATAGGCAAACTCGGGGGTTGTTATCGTTCTCTAGAGGAAATAGGTTGGGAAGGCTCGAAAAAATAAAAAAGAGTCTAAGGGGTTGAGAGAATATTATTTTTGGTATTTTATATTTTATAAAAAGCAAGTAAATTTCAGGTTTTGGAGCTTGGTTTTGGTTTAAACTACTTAACTAATAATAAATCTAAACTTTTTAGTGAAAACTTATATGTCAACGAACCAATTTACTTAATCATGCACTATCCCTTATTTTCTTCTCCTAATCCTATTGCTTTGTCAACACTTGTGATGATTTGTGTATCATTTCCTAGGCATGAACAAGATTACATGAATTTGTCGAGTCTATGTAATATCTGTTAAGGCAACGCACAAGCAAGGTAGTATGCAGACTATTACAAAGCCCCTAAGAGTACATTACATTGCATTAAATCACTTCAAGAGGGATCAACCATATTAGGGGGAGGTAGTATGAAGATGTTACCGATGGTATCCTTTCTACACACGCGGCTTTTCCCTAGAACTCTATGCCAATTAATATCGTTATTGCTAGTTTTCTAAAGCAAAACGCGCACAATCCTCACAAAAAATATAAAGGATCTATAACTAAGTTCATGCATCATAAGTAAAATACAATGGATTCTAGCCTAGCATGTTAAAAGGAAGCAAAGAAACAAAAATAACAAACAACACATAGACATATTGGAAGGAAAAAAAGATAGAGGACTTCACTGATTAAAAACATGTGTTTAAGGCTAATACAAAAAGTTTTTTAACAACCCTAAAAATGACTCAAATAGCTGCTATCTCGACTTTAATAATAGGGCTTCGGTTCTCAAAAGTTTTACATACTAAAACCCTAACACAAAATTTATATATATATGAAAAATGGGAACGCGGCGTCGCGTTATAATCCTGATACCGTCGCCCGCCGAATCTTCTAGGTTTCCTTAAGTCGTCAGAAACCGCTGTCATTAAAATTCTAACATCATCCTTTGTTCGTCCTGACGCCGTCACATAAGATTGTGACACCGTCTCCAGCCACTATACGCATTGTCTTCATGAGATTTGTTGTAGAGTTGTAATCTTGTCTGTTTCTTCTCTAAATGAGCCTAATTCTCGTGTATTTCCTCCAAAAGCCATCCAAGTGCTAAAAACACAAAAAGGAATGATTAAGTACATAATTTGAGCTTATTTGCATGATTTAAGGGGTTAAATGACTCCGAAAAAGTATATAAAGCGACACTTCATCAAATATCCCTACACTTGGGATTTATTTTTCCTCAAGAGAATGGGCTTTTCTACTTAGACAATAGCAATATCAGGGGCATTTAACCTACTTTTCAAAGATATTTTATGACACAACCTTCTAGACCTCGTAATTAAAAGCACGGAAGTAATATACTAGCAACTCACATAAGTGTTTAGATTCTCTCTTTCTCTCAGGTGTATAAGGAATTATAACAGTATAAGAAACGGGAAAATAACACTCATTACATGTCGTAGCATATAAATTACCATAGGCTTAGTAAAGTATCAAACCTCCACCACTAGGTGCAAGTACTAGAAATTACAACAAAGCGGTCTTTTAAAGGGTTGTGATGGTGTAGGTTAAACAGCAGCAGCAACGGATGGTATGTACACAGGCGGTGACAAGTTAATTAACTATAAGAATACATGTTGAGGCGTTGCTAAGCCAAGACTCGACCACTCTAGGACTAAGATATATGAACTAAGACATACAAACTCTACATCCAACTCTTTCTTTTTCTTTTCTATTTCTCTCTATTTTTTGAATGATAATAATACAAAACATGGGGTTTATAAACACACCCCTACACTTGTGTTTTTGCAAAATCATTACAATAAATTAATTACATATTAGAATCAAAAGGATCAACAAAACATAGAGCGTATTGAGCTCTAATGGGGGTAATAGATGACTTCTTCCCTAATTCTTCATAAGATAAAAACTACCATGATTCCCAATCATCCCAAAACTGTATACACTGATAAATGACTTGACTTAGCAACTATGTACTCTTGCAGTAATTAACTGGGTTTACAATAATGTACTAAAAGCGAGTACATACAAGGAAGGCTAAGGCGATTTGGGTGTAAACAATGTTCTTCATTAATAATCCAGAGTCCACCGAAAAATTACGAGAACCGTGAAAAGGATAGGCTCGGAGGGGTGTACTAGGGGAATCATGCACTAAAAATGAGTGCATGGCAAGGGTGTAGGATAGTTATATGATCGAGGTGACCATAATAACAAACACAGGTTTAAAACATGGGTTTATCCTAGTGCCTCTTATCATTTAGCAAATCCTAATTTTCACTATGCGGTCTCGAGATGCATCACAAAAACAAGTTCGAGAATTTAATATACTACCGGTACACTCTCATATAAATTTAACCGATACCAATGCTCCAGAAAAGGCGAGAAAACCACATATGCACGAACACATCCATGAACGCGACATATATGATTACTCTTTCCTTAACTCGAGAAAGCTAAAGGTAAAATTATCTTAGGTATCAATAATGGATACCTGAATTCCTAAAGATCTAAAGGCGAACCTCACATTTTTGGCGTGGAATTTTTAGAGGGTTTTTTGTCCTAGTCATATAATTCCTATCCATGAGACGATAATAATACTCAGTTTTCGTCGGTGTGTGTCATAAATTTTTTTAAATTTGGGTCAAAATTACCATCTACACTATGTTTCGATATATATTACTCATCATTTTAAGGAAAAAGCAAATGGCAACCGAAGGAATATTTTCTAAGGTTTATTCCCCCTACACTTGTTTTGAACATTGTCCCTAATGTTTTTAAAAGTACTCGTAAACAAATAAAAGGAAAAGAAATAGATGAAAGAAACTAGTACTCCCCTAGTTTGCTCAATAATGGAGAAGAAACATGCGATAACTAGCTAAATCGTCATCCAATGAAACTCTTACATGGGCTTCTTCTCATCAAATATAACCTGTAAATCAAAGATAAGAAACAACTACACCTGGCGTAAAATCGGCGGGATAATGATATATACAACAGAACTTTTAGGGTTTAGACTCTATGAAAGCAGTAAAGATAGGATGAATGTGTTAATGTAATCACGGTTTTCTGCAAGTTTTTAAGAAAATTACAAATTTTGGAAATTATACAAAATTAATTTTCAAAAATTTAAAGAAAATACGAAATTTACAAGTGTTGGAGACGTGACGCTGTCAGGATTAATCCTGACGCCGTCTCCACACACTGTAAATAAATTCTTCTTCGTTTTCTGGAAAAAAAATTCTGTACGCAAATCTATTTGTTATTTCCTATAGAAAATACTGCATAAAACCTGAGATTAATTATCACAATTATATGACTCAAAACTGACACAATTAATCTAAACAATTTATTTAATATGTTTGAAATGTTTCTTTAGAAACCAGATTTTCCTTTAACAATTTTTATGAAATACCTTTGATTGCAATTAAGACGAGGTTAAAGACAAAACAAAGCATGATCAAACAATAATTCAAACAGATAGAAACAAATAGTAAAGAATTAAAACACACAAGGCACTCCTAAAATGCATTAAATTAAAAGAATTAGGTTGCCTCCCAACAAGCGATTTTGTTTATTTAACGAGTCTTGTAGCTAGATTCAGAGTTACACGTCCTTACGTGACTCCTCCCTCGTCTTCAAGAATGACATCTTCATCACCATCAAAATCTAATGCATCTTTTTGGTATGGTTTCACACGTTGCTTATTTACGATGAACTCATTTCCATCCTCATCACAAAGTTTAATTGCTCCATTTGTCATGTCTTTACTAACGACGAACGGCCCATACCATCTCGATTTTAGCTTACCTGGGAATAACCTTAGACGCGAATTAAAGAAAAGTACCTTATCGCCCTTTTCATATTTTGTTGGCATCTTGATTCGTTTATCGTGCCACTTTTTTGTCCTTTCCTTATAAGATATAGAGGATTCATAGGCATCAAGCCTCAATTCGTCCAATTTGTTGATTTGCATATTTCTGTTGGCTCTAGCTTTCATTAAGTAAGCTTTGATAGCCAAGTAGGCCTTATGCTCAAGTTCAACAGGGAGATGGCATGCTTTGCCATATATTAAACTAAATGAAGTTGTTCCTAGGGGGGTTTTAAACATGGTCCAGAAGGCCCACAATGCATCGTCAAGTTTGTGTGACCATTCTTTCCTATTGTTCCCAATAGTTTTCTTAAGAATACGCTTGATTTCCCTATTTTTGTTTTCAACATGCCCGTTTGTTTGCGAATGATAAGTGGTGGAGAATCTATGAACCACTCCATACCTTTTCATTGCTCGTTCTATTTGGTAATTACAGAAGTGGGTACCCTTGTCACTTATCAAGGCATTTGGTATACCAAATCTCACGAATAATCTTTTTAGGAAGTTTACTATGTTTCAAATGTCATTGGCACGAAAGGCATGAGCTTCTACCTATTTAGACACATAATCGATAGCTACTAAGATGTACTTGTTCCCGTTTGATGAGGGTAATGTTCCCATGAAGTCAGTTCCCCAAATGTCGAATATTTCACAGACCTGGATGTACTTTTGGGGTGTCTCATCCCTTGCGGAGATGTTTTCGGGCTCAGACTAGTTTGCGTGCATCGCGAAAGATATTAGGCCAATACAATTCAGTCTCAAAAACTTTCCTTGTGGCCGTGGCGATCCCGTGATGCCCTCCCAATGGGCCGCTATGACATTGTTGAAGAATTTGGGCGGCTTCATCTCTGGCGACACACCTTCATATGATTTGGTCCGCGCATTGCTTGAATAGAAAGGGCTCATCCCAGAAAAAGTGCCTTAGATCACTAAAGAATATATGTTTTTCCTGACAGGTGGAACGGAAAGGTAATATAAGACTCGCTAGATAATTAGCATAGTGAGTGTACCAAGGTTTGTTATTTTTATCAGAGATTGTCATTAGTTGCTCTTTAGGGAATAAGTCCCGAATCTCTGTCCTGATCAGCTTTCCAAGGTCTGGGTTTCAAGTCGAGAGAGGTGGTTGGCTATGAGGTTTTCGACGCCCCTTCTTATCACGGATTTCTATATTGAATTCTTAAAGTAACAAGATCCACCTTATCACTCACGGCTTTGCATCTTGTTTTGTGAAGAGATACCATAAGGCGGAGTGATTTATGAAAATGATAGTTTTGGATAAAACTAAATATTGATGGAATTTGTCAAATGCAAAGACAACAGCCAAAAGTTCTTTTTCGGTTGTTGTGTAGTTTTCCTATGCCTCGTTCACCGTCTTGCTGGCGTAAAGGATAGGCTAAAAGTGCTTATCTTTCATCTTCCTTTGTACTGCTCTGACAGTGTAGTCACTGGCGTCACATATGATTTCAAATGGCAATGACCAATCTGGTTTAATCATGATGAGAGCCTATGTTAGCTCTTGTTTTAGATTATCGAAGGCTTATATGCATTCATTAGAGAAATTGAAGGAGGCATCTTTTATAAGGAGCTGGGTCATTAGGCGTGCAATTTGTGAGAAATATTTTATGAACCTCTGGTAGAAGCCTGCGTGTCCCAAAAAGCTTCGAATGGCTTTCACGTTTGTGGGATACGGTAATTTAGAAATTGATTCGATTTTTGCTTTATCTACCTCTATTCCTGACCCGCAAACCTTATGACCAAGGACGATTCCTTCCTTTATCAGGAAATGGCATTTCTCCCATTTTAAAACAAGGTTGGTCTCTTCGTATCGCTTCAACATCTTCTCTAGGTTTTCAAGGCAGTGATCGAAGGAACTACCAAAAACGAAAAAGCCGTCCATGAAAACCTCTATACAGTCTTCAATTAGTTCATGAAAGATGGCCATCATACAACGCTAAAATGTGGTTGGAGTGTTGCATAGCCCGAATGGCATTTGTTTGTAGGCAAAAGTGCTATATGGGCAAGTAAATGTAGTTTTCTCCTGATCTTTTAGGGCAATAGGGATTTGAAAGTACCCCGAGAATCCATCTTGAAAACAATAATACTCGTGCCTAGCTAATCGCTTAAGCATCTGGTCGATGAACGGCAAAGGTGTTAATACAAATAATGTCTAAAAACGTTATTTATATTATCCGACCTCTCAATGTTTTGATAATAACAAAATGTAAAAACGTTTACGATAAAATTAAACTTTTACAAATTATTAATCGTAAAATTTTATTTCTAAGATTAGTAATCACTTAAGGTATGAACAAACAAATCATTAAGCATGATTAGTGATCAAGAAAGTATTTTTCTCTTATCCGTTACATTTTTACAAAAGAATTTCACAAAATAATTATACAAAATATTTTCTAATTAAAAGAAAAGTTTTATTAAAAACTTAAATTTGGAATTCAAAATTTCCTCCCAAAATGGAAAGTTCCATACAACCATCCCCACAAAAAGAAAAAAAAGGGAGCGTGTTCTATTGGGCGGCCCCCTTATAGGCCTGACGACCCCCTTATATATCTGGGACCGCCGGGACCGCCTCCAGTGACCGTTGGATTTTCCTGCCTATAAATACTGCTCCATTCCTTGCAGAAAATCAGACCTCTTAGCATGAAATTTTCAGATAACTTTCTCTCTCTAAAATCTTCTTTCTCTCTCTAAATCTCTTGATCACTAACACTCTTAGATCTTGTTTCAAGTGATCTAATATCTTCTTCTCATCTCTTCTTTTTCATTCAAGTGCAAGAGAAGAACATTCGTATTCGCCAAGAAACGAATTGTTATTTAGTGATCTCTCTTCTTTTCTTCTAAGTACCAAATCTCTATTGTAATTATCTTGTGTATTTGTGCGATTCGGATTGTGTGTAAATCCGATAGTGTAGATCTAGTGATTGTGTATTGATTGTGAAGTGGTAGATTGGTTCTAGCTAAGATTAGGACTCGACATTTAGCTTAGTGTCAAAAAATAACGTAAGCGGCGTGTAAACGGTTTTCTCCGCCTAAAGGGAGCTTGTTGACATAGTGAAATCTCGAGTAGGATACTCGATGAGTGGAGTAGGGCAAAGAGGTGCTTCGTAGCCGAACCACTACAAAATCTTGGCGTCTTGGTTTGATTGTTTCTTTCCTTATCTCTTCATATTATTGTCATTGTTATTTAGCTTTAGTTTAGATTGTTATATTGTGTGTTCATATTGTGAATTGGTTAAACATACAACTCGAATCTAAATATTTTGAAAGTTAATTTTTAAAACGTAAAGCGAATCTGTAAACTATTCAACCCCCCTTCTAGTTTCCACAATTGGTATCAGGAGTCAAGGTCACTCAAGATTTCAAAATATACTGTATTTTAAAGCTTGGATCGATCTATGAATTCTGACAAATATTTAGAAGGGCAATCTATGCAAAGATCATCACTCTTTGAAAGTGATAGCTTTATTTATTGGAAAAATAGATTCGAGACATATGTTAAATCAAAATATCTAGATCTTTGGCATGTTATTACCAACGGATATTTTTAACCCATTCAACAAAATCTGGAAACCAAATTAGATGAGGTTATCCCTTTTGAAAAACAAAGCGGTGATCTTAAAAAGATACCCGCGAAAAATAATAAAGCTAAAACGGTTATTTATAATGCTTTGCCTAGAATATGAAAGAATATGAATTTATAATGGTTATTTAGAATATGAAAGAATTGTTGGGATTAAAAGAATTCTTGATGATCATACAGTAATTGCTGCTCATGATTGTGTTACTGCTGCTAAGCTAAAGTTAGTGCTGTTCATTAACTTTAATGAAAAATATGCTAAGTAGTTAGTGCTGCTAGTATAAAGTTAGTATTGCTAGTTCACAGTTACTACTGTTAGTATATATTAGTACTGCTAGTGTAAAGTTAGTACTGCTGGTGAAGATTGAAGAAAATATTCTAAGTAGTTACTACTGCTTGTGCTCAGTTAATGCTGTTGGTATATAAGTTATTACTGCTCAAATATTAAGACTGCTAAAAGAGTTTCTACTGTCAGAGAAAGGATAAAGACAGAAGAAAGGATAAAGATTGTTTGGAGATCAAGATTACTTACGCGATAAGTATTAGTTATTTATAGAATAGATCATAGAGAATATTCTAAGTCTTAGGAATATATTGTAAATCGACTAAGACTCCTTGGTATATAAAAGGAGATCCTATGGTATAGAGTTTAACATGTTGTTTTACAATTTGATAAGTGTTATTCATAGCTTCAAGGTTTTGTAACCCTAATACTAGGAGAGTATTCGTATTATTCTTAATAATATTAGAGCTTTTATTGTTTGTTGAATTGTGTTAGGAATTCAGTTTTTAGTGAAGTGGCGATCATTATCGATCTCACGAGCCTTTGTAATAGTTAGACAATTGTATGGTTAAGTTAGAAAGCTAACTGGGCCAAAGGCCCATGGATAAGCCCATTAAGGGTCCATGGCCGGCTAATGTAAGGCATATATAAACCCTCTCCACACATGGAGAGGGTGTTGGTTGAATCATTTTACACACACATTTAGTGTGTTTTTCTATATGTTTCTCCCTTCCACTTTCTCTCTCTAGCTTTCTCTCTCTAGTTCATCATTTGTGTGAAACATGGAACCTACAAATTGTGATCTTGTGTTACTGTTTCATTAAGAATTCTTCTAATATTAAAGATTAGATTCCGCATAATCTTTAATACACTTAACAAAGTTTCTACTATAGTTGTGTTAGATTTATCTAATATAACTAAACCTTAAACAAGCTTAAGGAATTCGATCTATTGAAGTAGGATCCAACAAGAAGTATCCTACAACTGGGACAGCAGAATGAAACAGATTTGTTTTGTTCTTTCTTTATGTTTTCATACATAGAAAAAGGAGCAACGCTTCAAAAAGATCAAAGATGAGGATTTATTCATGGTTTTGATCTTTTTATGGTCATCAATTAAACATGCAACAACAAAAAAATCTGAGATCTTGTTTAATGTTTCGTTTCGAGTCTCGTTGAAGGATGAGGTGGTATAGGATTAAATTGAAGTGGTGATTGATTTGTGACGATGGGCGTAGATTAGATCTGGATTTGTGGGATTTAAATTGGCACTGATAGTTGTTGTTATTGAAGTTGTGGTATTGAGTCAGTCAATGTAGTTGTAGTGGTTTCGGTGTTGAGTCTTGTCGAGTTTTACATTCCATTTTCATTTCTTTAAGTCTTGACTCGGTATGTACCGATTTGGCTCACTGTGTTGACCCGGGTCAACTCGGTAATGACTGAGTTGACTCGGTGTGGGTTGAGGTAATCAAGCCGCTGCCTTCTAAGGTTGCTAAACCGCCACCACCAAACCGCTGTGAGGTCACTGTCGTACTTTCGTACTTTTTCAAAAATTTTGGATCTTGTTTTTGACTAGAAAACAAAACTATGGTACAACCTTTAGTAAACCTCTGGCTTGCAACCTAAAATAAGCTACGAAAAATAAGCTAAATAAGCTATGATATAAGCTTACACCACTACAAACAACCCACATAATCTGCTTATCTTTACAAATGCTTATAAAAAGCTCTATATAAGCAAGAAAATGAAAGTACTAGATCTGCTTTTAAATGAGTTTAGGAAAGCAGATTGGACCTAAAAAAACTCATAAAAAAGGTAAAGACAAACTGGTAGAAAACAGATTCTTGCAATCAACACAAAAGAAACTAATTCGTGGCCT
>BQNB010099198.1:8785-24978 GCA_026074375.1 Tanacetum coccineum
TATCTTGTGTTATTGATCTATGAAGTAACACGCCCCGGACCCTTATTCCGCTGCGACCCAATTTGGGGGTGTTACATACACTTACAGTCTTATAGATTTGAAATGACAGTTTTAGTCTAAAACATGCATGAAATATAGTTTGACTTTAAAAAGTCATACTGTATTTGTGTCAAGCTTAAAATATCACTTTTGGGGGATCTTGAATGATCAAAGAACATGAAATAAGCCATAAGGTTCTAGTGAGAGAGTAGAGAGCGGGTGGAAGAACTAATGTGATATTAGATTAGAATGAAAAATACAATGAACATCCACACCCCTCATGGAGAGTCATGTGTGGTATATATAGGCCTAACTTATGCTATCTATCCTTCGTTTACAATAATAGTCCCTGCGTATAGCAGTTGGTCTATAGCTAGTCAAATTCACGTGTAAGACGCCAGTTTCACTAAATAGTAAGGCTAACAATTTAAGACATTAACTTGACCCAAAGCAAAATAATCACATAAACCTTTAAAAGGGTTAAACTGACCAAAAACAATACAAAGCAACCAACTTAAAGTGGAAGATTTTGACTTTAATACACTTAAAGTTGAAACCTTTGAAGTCTTTGAAGTGGAAGCCTTTGAAGTATTTGAAGTGGAGACATGATGACATCAAATAACGTATATTTTATAGCATCATTTATCCCATGTTATTAACCCATTTTGTATAGTTATTGCAAAGAATTGTTACTTAATCGTTTATATTTGAGAATTGCAGTAATTATGGAGTAATTGATGAAAGTTAGCAAAAGGCGCGCATTCTGGAGCTTAAATGAAGATATTTTGAAGATTACTATTCTGAAGACCAATACGCCGTATCCATCAAAGAAGATACGGCGTATCCGTGCCTGCACTCACCAAAGACCACAGAAGGATAAAGATCAATACGCCGTATCCAGAGAGACTCAATACGCCGTATTCAAGATATAGTATTTAAATATTCTAGAAGATATCAAGCGTGGTCCCTACTCCAAGAAATCCCCAATACGTCGTATCCAACACTTGGATACGCCGTATCCAACCGACTTCCAGACCTTATAAATAGAAAACTCAAAAACGAGTTTTCAGTGTGCTAAATCATATTCTCGATACCTAAACCATAAAAGTCGATTTTCAGAGGAGAAAAAGAGCAGAAGAGGTCGAGCAAAGTTATCAATTCCATAGAAGACATCGTGTAATTCCATATACTTTAGTAATCGTTCAGTTTTTGGTATCATTCGTTAACTCGGTTAGTTTACCTTGGCTAAATAATTGCTTTTGTATTTATTATGACGTTTGAAGGCTAATACCTTCAGGGGAATAGCCTATTATTAGAAGATCTGAATGTTGGTATTTGTTTATCTTGATTTCCTTGAATTTTATCATGTATGGCTTGTTTAAGTTTATCAATTTATACTTGTTTACACGGTTTTGTATGCAGACCATCATTCAAATGGATCTAGTGAAACGGACAAGTAGATCGAAGAGTCCCGGGAATAGCTCTCCATATAGTAGATTTAATACATATCGAATTATATTACATAAATATTGTCCTTCTAAGTCCTATGTCTAGGATATACGCTTCTGGCTAACTAGTTGATTTGGATATTAGCCAATTTTAATTGCGAGCGTGTTGACTAGCAATGTGACCTAGATAATTCAACAAGTACCATTATAAATTTGTCATTGGTAGTTGAACAAGTGGACTACTAGTGGTATAAATTCCCAGTAAGCGGTAAGTGGCTAAAGTCCTCCTATGTAGCTAGGTTATAACAAAGATCACCATTGCTTTTAATCTCTAAGATAGATAATAATCAGCAAATAAGGATCTTTAATGCGGATGCTTTAATTATACATAATTATTAATGCTAGGTCATTTAAGGAAGATGTAACTACTAAGTCTTTAAAGAATGATATGCCACCTCAGAGGAAGCGAAATCATTGCACTAAAATAAACAAACCAACATTCTAATCGTAATAAAATGTTAATACAGTTTTCTTATATAAGGTTCTACCGCTCTTATATCTTTTGTTAATTAGATTACGTGGGTAAAAGTGCCTTGAATTGATTGTAGTCACCAACCAAACCGTGCCAGTCTCTCAGGCTGAAAACCCCCTTTTCCCGTTAGAATTAGGATTTAGACTGACATAGGTTTAACATAGGTTTAGAATAGAATAGAATTAACATAGAATAGATAACCAAGATATTAATTAAATTAAGAGATTTAACCTCGCTTTAAGTGTTCGACACCCTACTTAACACGAAACTACTACCAATCGGGTACACTGTCTGTTAAAGTGTTGTTTTTGGTTTAGTCGGCAAAATATAAATTTAAAACTTGAATCAATTAAATATACACCACACAACGACTCATCAAGTTTTTGGCGGCGTTGCCGGGGAGTGAAAATTAATCTTGATTATTATTTGATATTTTGGTTTTTAACATTAGATTAGATCTAACCATTAGGATTAGTGTATATTCTGTAAATTTTGTATATTTGTCTTTAATTGTTTGCTTGTATATTTGTATTGTTTGTGTATTTAAATTGTTTTTCTTAATACACTGTTCTGGTTGATAGTTGAATATGGCGTATCCACTTCCATTGGATACGGCGTATCGATCATCTGGAACAGAAACTGAATTTTTGGTTTTCCTATTTGATTTTCGAGCAAAAAAAAAATTCTACCTTTCTTCAGAGCAAATCCTGCTGATATTTTTACCTTTGTTACAGGAAGTACTTATCAGAGCTAGTCGATTGAAGAAAGTTATGGCAAACAAGGGAAAGAAGTCAAGTATAGAAACACTTATGCCTAATGACAAAGCAGATTACTATTTTGGGATTACTAATATTACTGTTAACGAGAAAAATGCTTATGAGGTAAAAGGAAAATTCTTGGATGATCTGCACAACAAAGCTTTTAGTGGAACAAACAGGAAGGATGCAGTTGAGCATATTGAATACTACCTAAAGATTATTGACCTAATGAAATTACCCAATGTTGATCATGATAAACATATAATTGTTGTTTTTCTGATCTCATTGGCTGAAGGAACACGAAGATGGTTTGATAGAACCAAAGAATCAATCACTTGTTGGGTCGACTTAACTGCTAAATTTTTTGGGAAATACTATCCTCCTTCTCGCATCGAGGGAAATAACACTCCCGTAATAATATGGGACCTAGCCAATCCGAGATTCGAAGGCTGGTTAGCTAAAAAGTTCGTAAACTATAAAACAATGGATATATTCACCAAAGGAGCTTTGTGGGATTATTGGAAAATAGGCAGTAATGAGATTGAGGTGTCTGATAATGAATCTTTTGATCTTGAAGAATGTTGGAGTGATAAAGAAGAAACCGCCGAAATTTTTAAGATTGAAACTAATGTTTTTAACTATGAGACACCTCTCTGTTTGGCATTCAACGAATTTAATTATCTTCTCAAAGTAGATCCGAACTTACTTACGAAGGATATTATGGGGTTTAAGACCTATAAAGATTACAAAGATGACTGGTCTACGAATGGAATAAAAATGTCCCATGGGTGTACGACAAGCCATGGCTTGATAATGGAATATGAAAAGAACCAACACCAGTCAAACATACGTGCAAGCCTTTCAATTACAAGAGTGAATGTTTTGAATGGCCAACCTGTAGTTGGAGAGATGATGGATACCATAATAGAGGAAACTTACCCAGAACCAGGGGTGTAAACAATCCGAGCCGAGTCGAGTTTTAGCCAAAACGAGCTAGGCTTGTTTATTAATTACTCGGCTCGAGTTCGAATAAACTTTTATTAATTGGCTCAAGCTTGAGCTCGAATATATTTTTGTTGTTCGAGCTCGAAGCTCGTTTAAGATATTTTACTTTTTTTGTACTGTTACAATAAATTAACTTTCAGGCTTAAGATGCTCGTATAAAAGATGTAGCTTGATAGGCTCGCTTATTAACTTAAGCTCGAGCTCGAAAACCCATTTACATTTACAATTATAAAAATTGTTCTAATGGTCAAACTAACGTTAATATATATAACTTATAAGCTTAACAAATATTGTTTATAAACACAATATCAATGTTTAATAACATCTAAAGCTTAACTATGTTTCAAAATAGGGTGAGAGCTTTGCTTATATATAGTTTTTTCTCTTGAAAGTTTTTCTTTTCAAGCGATGTGGGATAAGTATACTAACATGCCCTCCTATAATTTCAATTTCTCTTGTTCTTTTGATATATTCAGACTTTATTTCTTATTTCTTTTTGTCTAAGTATTTCTAGTTAGCAAAGAAAAGAAAAGATAATAAAACTTTTACATCATATCTTTTTAATTTTAAAACAAAAATGAGATTGTTTGTTGCAACTTGCAATAGTTATATTCAAACTGAGTTAAAACCATGCATAAAGTTGTTTTATTTATAATTTTACAAGGATGTATTTTTCACGATTTCAAACACGTATAACAAATAAACAAAGCAAATACCCCATTATCCATTAATCAATATTTATAACAATATCCTCAAACCATGTGTTTGTTAGAGAGCTTCATTTTTAGGTGTTGCATCTTTCTTCAACAGGTTTGCGCCCCATCAAAAAAATAGGGTGTTCTGCCTAACACCCAAGTATTGAATTCAAATGTTAAATGCGTCCGTTGGTTGGTATTAGTTGTTGCATACCCAAACGGGGATTGTCAGTCCAAATAGATCTATTCACAACACTCACGTTTACTTTACTAACAATTAACGGCTCATGATAAAGGGAACTTAAATGACAATAGTGGTACTTAGGCAATAATATTCAGGCATAGCATACAGTTTTAGCACTTGAGTCCAAACGTAAAAATAGCATGTATCTCCCCCGTGGAGTTTGTAAAATAATTAATAAGAAAAGGGGCTATAAACGCACCTTTTAGCGATACGATAAAGTCGATGGAATAAACGTGAGAAAATGACAAGAAGTCCTAAATGCAACCTAAATGAAGTGTCGCGCTTTAGAATATAAAATATTACGCAACAAAAATAATAGTAAGTTTTTATAACATTCTTTATAAAGTAGTTGGCTAACCACCCAAACAAGGTTTTTATTTTTAAAACTCATCTCTACTGTAAAGTTAATATTATTACAAATTCAAGAGAGTCATAATCAAGCAAAAAGAGATTTTTATAAATTAGTTATGGATTTTTAAAGTTGTTATACAAATTTAGTCCATCATTTTTAGAATCACTCACCTGTACCATTTTTACATTTTGACTAACCAAATCTCACTTTCAACCTTTGACTCCTGATATTTTGAAAACTAGACAATGTGTAGATAATTTTAGGCTTTTGAAACACATCAAAAGCTATTTTTATCAATGAGTTATGACCTTAACAAGATGGGTACCTAAAATCACAGTCCATACTTACGGTTTAACCAACTTACTCTTGCTCAATTTTTTTTACCCAAACACCCAAAACGAATCAAGGAAGCCCTAACTTGTTTTTGACACTCATGAAATCATTTTTTATTGAAAAATGCCAGTAGGTTGCTCTAACAAAATCCATGGTAATGCATTAACAAGTTATAAACCGATTTAACTCAAAAACGCGATTTTAGTTTCCTTTCTATGTAACTAGTTTTATACCTCAACACTTAACCCATCAATGAAAACTTCATAGAATTCTTATGAACATCCTAGGTGTATAAAAACAAATCAATCTCAGTAGGTACCTTGAGAAAAACTTGACTCATTACATATGTAAATCTATACCCGATATAGCTTAAATCCATGATTTTACGCCTCATTTTACCATTAGTTTTATCATTTAAATCATCCAACCACTTGAATAACTTTTATACGATATGACCAGTATTCGAAGAACATTTTTAGGTATCCAAATCAGTATCCACTTTAGAAAAAGATTAATTTATTGCATGTTCAAATCAAACTCTAATTTAACATAAAATCATAGTTTTTACGTCTATTTTACTTACTAGTTTTGTTATATGGACCTCCAAATCACCCAAACCGACCCCATAATTATTATACCATCATTTTTAAAGTTTTTAACATATTATTTACAGTATCCTAGGGTTTTATAGATTAAAACAAAAATAAAATGAGTTTGACTTATTTTAAGCCCTAAAAAGCCCTTTTCGGGTACAAGATAGGCACAAGGAGTCTTGTACCCTTGTCTTACCTATGTGAACATATAGAGAATTTAAAGACGAGGAGGAGGCTGAGATTAATAACTTATCCAAGATAACTCCTTGAATGAAAAACGACCCAAGAGACTTGTAAAGGGTGATGAAATAAGGCTTTTTGAGTGTTTTTCTTATGTTTAATCAAGATTTTTGATATGATTTGTGTGTTGTTTGTTCTTGGCTGAATTTAAGAGAGAGAGAGAGAGGAGGAAGAATACATGGATTTTTGAGTGTGAGAGATAATAGAGAAGAGTGTTTGAGATAAAGAGAGAGTTATGAGATGAAATGATGAGGTATTGGAAGTGTAACAAGCATGTGATGTAAAAAGGAAGCAAACACTCCTATTGGTTGATATTGTAGGGAAACATGTACACTTTTATTACAATAATATCAGATTATAATTAATAAAACAAAAAATATAACAGACAGAATGAGATAGAAGCAGAAGACAGACATTATGAACGATAAATAAAGAAAACAGTAAAATAGTAAAAGGACTTACTAGATCACCATCAAGGAAACACTCTTCGAGGCACGTGTTTGACACGCTTAGAATTAAAGAGCTAATGCACGTGTTTGACACGCTTCCCTTAAAATAGATTCGTCATTTGTTTCCCAGGGTATAACAGCCAAAACAGCAAGTTGTACTACCGGACTTAACAAATTGCCTAGAATATCACTTTTCTAGATGTGTACTCCATAAGTTGGAAATCAATAACACTTATTGATTTGATGTTTATCAAAGCTATGGAATTAGGGCCTCTATTTATAAATTATAGAGTCTTCATAAGTTTACTCATCCTATCGATATGGGATAGAAAATAAACATAAATTCCTCTTTAAGCATGGTACCAAATGCCTACCTTTAAGACGCAATATCTCATTCACATCAACTCTATTTTGGACACATAAAAGTTCATTGCGAAGCTCTCTACAAGGAGAACTCAAACTTACAAACTATTACTTATATATATGACACATACATATAGATAATTGTGTCCAAAGTTGGTCAAAAATCACTTTGCCTACTAAATTTTCCAACAATACCCCACATGAATAGAGATCCATCGAATACACAAAAGTTTTGATGAAATTCCAACAGTTGAGTCTTGCATAGGATAGGTAGGTGTGACCATTTGAACCTTTACTTATGAGATGCACTTAGTCTCCTAGATCTGAGTAGACGCGATGTCCTTGAACTCAGCCTCTGTTTACGTAGACGACATTACACACTCACACAAGACTCTCCCTGACAATGTTAACTCCTCATAGTCATGTTCATTATGGTCTTGAACAGTAGCCTAGTTCTGCAAGAGCTCTTAGGAATTGCACCCCCCATATTTCCTTTTGAAGCGACCCCACTTCTCTCTCTCACACAGGTGATTTCATCCTGAATCATTAAAAACATATGTTTTGCGATTTCATCTTGAATCATTATTCTTAGTGATTTCATCTTGAATCATTGAAGCCATATGTTTAACCTCTCAACAAGTCACATTTGTTATAGGAATAGACTAGGATGTTACGATTTTAGGTAACACTCCCACATTGACGTGACTTCCCTGCATTTATATGATTAGGTTGTCAAATTGAACCTAAATCTTGGGATCTCCAGTCAACTCAGTTAAGTTTTCCTTCATAGAAACTCATTTCTTTTAGGGCTTTAGTCACATTCCTTTAGACGAATCACTAACTAACTCTCCGCTTAAGTCTTTACGTAAGCGGATCCACGATGTTATCCATTGACTTTATGTATTCAATCATGATAACTCTATTTGAGAGTAGTCATCACACTAATCATTATCTATGATGGATATGTCTCGACTTACTGTTTTACATTGTGATATGAGCTCTGTTAAAATTCAATTGACTATCACACTTTATAATCATGGCCGTTACCTGTTTATGCCATCTTGGTATGTCCTTTACGAATTAACATAAATATCCCCCATATTCTATAAATTTATCTCAAATGATAAATTTATATTTCATCATAGATTTAGCTATAAACGTCTTTTTGAAATACTTTCAAGATTTTTAAGACATACCTTCCCACTTAGCGTAAGTACATCCGCTTTAGTGGATCTAGATTCTTTTAAGTAAGAATCCAAATTTTCAATATTCTATCATTTGATAGCAGCCGGATATCTTCTATAATGCAATTTCATAAGTATCACAGTACTCGTGTAATACTATTCAAATGATCATCACTTGAATTACTGGTATACTTAACCTGGTTATAAATTCAGATCACACACATGTCATTAGACACATAAGATGCCCAATATTCTTTGAGTATTCAAAATGGGCAACATCTTTACCTCTATTTTAAATAGAATTAAAAAGATATCACTGAATTCTAGCTAGGCCGGAATCCCCCACATTGAACCTCTCAAGAATATTGTCCTTATAATATTTTTAACTTCAAAACAAATCCATATTGGTTCACATTCCAAGAACCATATCTAACAAGGCAACAACTAATGAAGTTCATGTCAATTTTTGACTCCAATATGTCATTAGTTGATTTATTTATCTTGTTATCACTTCTAGTGATAATTAATTAGACAATCTATGTATAAACACAAGAATACATATATACTATTGATCGCACATACATCCATTAATTTTAAATTTACATTCTTACATGATATGGTTAAAAAATTTGATGTCATTGTTTGGGAGCTTATATTAAACTATATAATGACTTAACAAGCCTACAAACTTTTCTCTCTAGTCTAGGAGCCATGAAACCCTCAGGTTGGTTCATGTATAGTACTTTTTTCTAAATCCTCATTTAGAAATGTCATTTTCACATCCATTTGATGAACTTCCCTATTTCTTAATGCGGCAATAGCAAGTATCATCTTAACTAGGGTTATTCGAGTAAAATAAGTATCAAAGTAATATAGACCTTCTTGTTGTTTAAATCCTTTGATTGCCAATCTTGCTTTGTACTTGTCAATGGTGCCATCGGCTTTCATCTTCTTTTTGAAGATCCATTTATAGCATAGTGGTTTACAACCCAAAAGTAAATCCACGAGCTCCCAAGTATGATTTTGTAAAATAGAATCTATTTCACTTTTAATGGCTTTTTTCCATTGATCCATTCCGAGGAAGTTACCGCTTTTTGATAAGAAGTACGTTCATTTTCTACCATAAAAGAAACATAACCAGGTCCAAATGATTTCTCGGTTATTGCCCTTTTGCTTTCTAGGTTCAACCTCTTCTTCCTTAGGTTGATCTTGTCTCTCATCTTGGAGATCATTATCATCTTGTTGTCTCTGATCTTGGACAACTTCGTCATCTATTCTAGATGATTTTCTAATTTCCTTCGTTAACAAGGAAATATATTTTCAAAGAATGAAGCACTTCTTTATTCCATTATTGTATCCTTGTATATATCAACATACACAAAGAAACCATAATCACTACTCTTATGAGCATATACTAAGAATATGCAATTCACAATTTCAGGTCAAATCTTTTAAACTTTAGGGTTCAATACGTATATCTTAGCTATATCCCCCACATTTGTAAATACTTATAATAGTCTTCTTCTCATCCATAGTTCATAAGAACTATCTTATTTTATTTACAAGGGATTTTATCTAAAATATAAGTAGCCGATATAACTGCTTTTCCCCACATGCCATGGCTTAAACCAGGACTTAAGAACATGGCATTAACCATATCTTCTAAGACACGATTATTTTCTTTTAACAATTCTCTTGTTGGGGTATCAAGAGTAATAAATTTGTGTCTTATTCTAAGTTTAGCACATAAATTTAGAAATGGAAACACATATTCACCTCCGATATGACTTCGAACCACCTTGTTTTCGATAATAAGTTGATTCTCAACTTATTTATATAGAACAATCTTGTCTATATCCTTACTCTCAAGTAAGTATAAATAGCAATATTTTGTACCACCATCAACAAATATGATGAAGTACTCGATATTCTCTACCTTAGTAGGTATCAATTCCAAATCACATAAAACCATGTGAATCATATCAAGGGTTCGGTTATTTTCCATTCAACTGATAGAAAAGACAATCTTGTCAATTTGGCTTCAACACAAGTTTTAACTTTTGTAGTCCGTGTCAATACAAAAAGTGGGTATCCAATTTAGTTTAATTAGACAACATATTGAGTTAAAATTGAAAACATGTCCGAGTCAGCCATGCCATATATTTAAAGAATTAAATAAGTTGAATTCATACTCATTCTGCTAAAATGACCATTAGAAAATACAACCAGCTTAAACATTTTTAAAGGTGTAACCCGTACGGACTCAAATTATGTTATTCTTTAACTCAATTTTTATTTGATTCAAACACAAGATGAAAACCAAATTTCATTAAGCAACCATCCAGACATAAGATTCCTACGAATCTTCGGCACATACAACGCGTTAGTTAACTTAGACTCTTTTCCAGAAGTGAATCACATATACTTTTCCCTTGATATTAAGAGTTGGAGAGTTGCCCAAATTTGTTCTCTCCATTCGTAACTGCATTGAAAGAGTTTATCAAACTCTTATGACCATATACATGACATGATACAGAAGTGCTAATCCACCATTATCTAAGGACGGATTCCCTCATGGCCTCAGTTTTCATGTCATTCAACCAATAGAACATATAGTTATGGCACATCAGGTTTCTAAATGCTTCAAAGCATCTACCGTATACGTAACTCGAGTATCAGTCTCCATTTTAACAAGTCCGGGAGCAGATCCTTTAATGTCACTCGTGACATTCCAAATATATTGTTAATACGAGGTCCTATGATTAGTTTGAAACTAATTTGGTACTATTAACAATGTGCTCAATCACATAGTGTTTTTTTTAACAAAAATGATTTTAATAGACTTTTGTTTAAAACACTAATGTTTTGTAAGATCCGTTATACAAAACCACTTTAAAGGAAGTCTTTCGACTAAACAATTAAACAATATTGCCTATTACATAATGTTTTTAACAAAAAACACATATGTAATATGATGTTGTCAATTTTCATTAAGAAGATCTTAATAGATATGTTTCACATGATCTATTTCTACAATTAAACATGAACAAGGTTTTAGTAGATCTACTCTTCTAAGAAACTCAACAAGGTTTCTCTAGAACTTCTTTGTAACAGCATCATCTGTTTTGTACTTGCGTTCCAATGACTCCCATAATTCTTTGGCAGTCGTGGTCTTGCAGTACACGTTGTACAAAGAGTCCACCAGACCATTCAAAACATAGTTATGACAAGAAGTCTGAATGTTTCCATGCTTCCACAGCTTGCACAACCTGTGCATTAGAGGGTTGACATTCCTTAGGAGGTTCCACCTGAGGTGCAGTCTCATTTAAGAACCGCGCAAGGTTTAAAGTTGTGAGATAGAAGAACATCTTCTGTTGCCACCTCTTATAATTATGTCCATTGAATTTTTCTGGTTTTTTTAGCATGATTAGCAACCGTGTTAGTAACTGGCGCACTAGTTACGTTCATAAGAGTAGTCATAAACGTGTTTTTCATCGTGACAAATCAAACACAAACAGTTAAATAAACTGTTATTAATCGGTATCTAAGAAATTTAATCCTGATTTCTATAACCTTGTATCGGATCTACTTCAAAGAAACTCAATCTTGGTTTCAATAAATCAATGGATCAGTTTAATAGAAACTCAATCTTGGTTTCAAAATAAATTGATGTGAACAAGTGCTTTTTAAAATCATTATAGATCTGTAATTCCAAGTCTGTAAGTTAAAAATCTGTTTAATTATAGCCGATTTCTAAAGAAACTCAATCTTGGTTTCAACAGAAAACAGTTTATAAATATAAAATCTGTTAATAATATTAATCCGATTTTAAGAAAGTGTTTTTTAATTCTGTAACACATAATCTGTTTTAAGATTATAGGGAAACATGTACACTCTTATTAAAATAAAGTTAGATACAATTAATAAACAATTAACAGAAAAAATGGGGTAGAAGTAGAAGACAGACACTATGAATGATAAATAAAGAAAACAGTAAAATAGTAAAAGGACTTACTAGATCACCATCAAGGAAACACTCTTCGAGGCACGTGTTTGACACGCTTAGCACTAAAGAACTAAGGCACGTGTTTGACATGCTTCCCTTAAAACAGATTCGTCGTTTGTTTCCCAAGGTACAACAACCAAAACAGTACAAGTTATACTGCCGGACTTAACAAACTGCCTGGAATATCACTTTTCTAGATGTGTACTCCATAAGTTGGAAATCAATAATACTTATTGATTTGATGTGTATCAAAGCTACGGAATTAGGGCCTCTATTTATACACTATAGTGTCTTCACAAGTTTACTCATCCCACCGATGTGGGATAGAAAATAAACATAAATTCCTCTTTAAGCATGGTACCGAATGCCTAACTTTGAGACACGATATCTCATTCACATCAACTCCATTTTGGACACATAAAATTTCATTATGAAGCTCTCTACAAGGAGAACGCAAACTTACAAAATATTACTTATATATGACACATACATATAGATAATTGTGTCCAAAGTTGGTTAAAAATCACTTTGCCAACCAAATTTTCCAACATATATGGGAGGTGTATATCACGTTTTTGGGGTCTCAAGGAGGGCCAATATACTGAATTTTTGTATTTATTATTATTGTGTATGTACATATTAAGTGTAGGTAATATTTTGTTAGTTAAATGTATTAGGTTTTGTGTAAAAAGGCATAGTTTTGTGTATAATGTGTAGTATTTTGTAGGTTAAATGTAAAATGTGTTAAGTAATGTTGTTAAGAGTGAATTTATACACTTAGGTTATATTGAAGTGTTTTAAGTTCGTTATAAGAGGCGCAAGTGCAAAACGTAAAAATTTACTCAATATCGGGTTTACTGGAAGACTTGCAAGTTATGAAAAGTGAAGCGACCTAAATTCATAAAAGTGAATGACTTATGTTTATTTGTGATTATTAGCATTGTTTTATTTACCTTTGAGCATATCTATTACCTAACGGCATTCTCCTAAGATTATACGTAGAAGGCACATTCTAGACTAGGGTTTCTAAAAATAGAAAGTTATGCACAAAATGATCCAAATAAAATATGGATGAATTCAATGCAAATAAATTATGACAATAACGTTACACAACACTAATGGTTGTTAACTTGAATTTTTTGACGGTCGTCACATTTTTGGTCGAGTAGTAGTATTATATCTTAATCGAATTTGGTCCTTGAAGAATAGTACAATCGAAATTGTCATCTAAATTTGTTTTTTTGTTTGAATTTGTACCAAATTGTATTAAGTTATATGAATCAAATCAGTTACAAAGGGGCACAATCAAAATTGTTAAGTATCAATTAACAATTGATACACATTGCCCATTCTTTTTCTTTACCAATTTTTTTTGTTAAATATCAAGTACCATCATTTTTTTGCATATTGTCCCATCAAATTTGTGTGTTGTCCAATAAGTATCTTGTATCTTATTTCAGGCTTGTATGAGAAAGAGTTATCCGAGAATTGTTATGTTCGATATCGGGTAGTGTTGAACGAAATTGGAATTTTCGGTTGTGTAACTGTTTTTCATCGAAATTAGTACAACCGAAATTAGTACAATCGAAATTGGTACAACCGATATTGGTACAGTCGAAATTTGTTAATCAAAATTGGTACAATCAAATTTGGGAATCTGAATTGATAATAGAATTTGGTATTTGAATTTGGCTTTAACCGAAATTGATCATCAAAATTGTAAACCGAAATTGGGCATCAAAATTAACAATCGAATTTGATCTTTCATCAAAATTGGACTTGATCCGCGCATCAGGCGGGCATACGAATTAGGGCTCAAATTAACAGGGCAATCAAATCAAGAACAAACACATCAACAAGACAAAACCACAAACACAACTTTATCCTCTTAAGATCCATCATCATTTCATATATCACTTAAATCATTCATCATGCCTACTCCATCAAACAATAGTCAGATGCACAACGACATTATGGTAGCTGGTTCCAAGGAACGTCCACCAATGCTTGCATCGTGTAGCTATGCATAATGGAAATCTTGTTTTATGAGATATGTTGATACAAAGCCAAACAAAGAGCTACTCAAGAAAACCATTTATGAAGGTCCATATGTCATTACTGAAATCACACATCCAAACACTTCTGAAGATGGTGATAATCTAAGGCTATGAGGTTACACTGAGAACTTATGCTAATACTAATCCAGAGAACATAAAATTAATTGATGCTGAAGTTGAAGCATTTTATATGATACCGAATGGGATTGGGAATGATATATACTCTGCGTGGATGCGTGTCTAAATGCAAAGGAAATGTGGATTGCAATTGAACGTTTGCAGCAAGGAGAGTCAATCAACATTCAAGATGTCAAGACAAAGCTGTTTTGGGAATTTGGTAAGTTTACTTCAAGGGACGAGGAATCAATTGAGTCATATTACACAAGGTTTTATAGAATGATGAATGAAATAGTAAGGAACAAGTTGAAGGTTGACACCATGCAGGTGAATATTCAGTTTCTACAACAACTTCAACCAGAATTGTCAAGATTTATGACAATTTTCAAGCAAGCTTAAGATTTGGACACTGCCTCCTATCACAAACTCTTTGACATTTTGAAACAACACCAAAATGAAGTTGTTATATATTCATTTAGCATCGAATAAGCAATATAGTATGTGTTTAGGTGTTTGTGTGTGTTTGTTATAGAGAGAAAAAGAGTAGAGAGAGAAAGTAAGTAAGTTTTTAAAAGGCAACGAGTATGAATGATAAGAGAAGTCTTGAGAGATGATATCATATTGCACATAGACTCCACATAGCACATCAGAGAAGTCCAAAGCTAAGTACCTAAAAAACATGCTTAAAACCTCAACAAAATTGTTGAGTGAATTCATAGGTTTAATTCAAACGTAATTAGTATGGACCACAAGTTTATCAACATGTATGCAACAGTTATAACAGATACAACTTCACATAAAAAGGCATTTACGTTCCACTAAGCTCATGACACTGAAGCTAATACTGAAACATAGCATGTACAGTGCTATAAAAGGCTTGCCCAATAGGTGTCCGACCAAAGACCAACTAACTAGCTTCGACATGACATATATCCGTTAGTCCTTGGAAAAACTCGAACTAGTAATTGCTTCTTACCCGGATAGGGATAATTAGTCCCAATAGATCTATTAATTCACTCGTGCTCCCTTAACCGGTCCTCCAATCAAGAAATTAACAGTTCATGATAATTCAGGCAATTAGTGGTCTAAACGCTACTTAGGCAACACGTAAACGGGGAATTTCTCATGTATAGTATTTGTATCCAGTTTAAAAAACAAGCAATGTTTCTCACCCCAAGTTATAAAACAATTATTCAAAACGAGTTAAAGAGTGAGGCTATAAACTCACCTCGAGTCGGTGAAATGAAAGAGTAAACGTCTAGGAATATGATCACACAGAAACGAATGACGGTACACGAACGCAACCTAAGAGAATATAGGTTTCGACTTAGAATCGGAATGATAGGAAGATATGGATATTGTATAAACGTTTATGTGAAAATACTTTTGTAAATGTCCTTATAATTAAAATGTTAGTGATCGGTTTTGTGGTTAAAGTATATATATATATATATATATATATATATATATATATATATTGTTCGGCATTTTACCCAATAATCCCAAATAATGATTTAAAAACTTTTGATAATAATGTTTTTTTTTGTATCTTTATTTTACACGCTTCCCGGTAGGTCACCCATGCTAGTGCTTCTCTCACACGAGCACGCTTAACAGTCGGTATTTAAATTAAATATGTATGTAGAAAATATAAATATGTATTTTAATGTATTTATATAAGTTAGGTATATATTATTTATCGTTTATAAATAATATGTTTTTCGAAAAAGTTTTATAAAGATATATTTTCACAATTTAATCTAAGTATATAATTCTTA
>BQNB010099199.1:0-24978 GCA_026074375.1 Tanacetum coccineum
TAAAATGCTATACCTTTTGGTGACATAATTCGTTATTTAGTTTGGACTCGTGAGATTTTTCTAAATAGTTTATTTTGTGAAAATAAAATTAAAACAGTAAAAAAGAATGCAAAAGTTGTCATTGTTATTGTAGCATAGATAGGATCCAATGTATATTGAAATAAATCTCAGTCTCTCATGAATGATCAAAGTTTTCGTGATCAAATTATTGTATGTTACTATTATATTATAAATAATTACGGCCCCCTTTAACTTAAATTTCTGGCTCCGTCCCTGATCATATTAAGGTCATCTAAAACTCTTTATGTCTTTACATTTATGATTTTATGTATATATAAGTTTTATGTAGCAAAATCACCATTTAGGATACTTTTAAACATGTAAAATGGACTTTTAATTGTGATCATGATTTTGTATACTTTTACACATGTTATAGAGTTGTTAATATCATGTTATGATGGAAATATAAGTGTTGTACCATGTTGGTTTAAGTGTAAAAAATATATGTATAAACTAGTAATTAAAAGTTTACTTAAGAAAGTTTATGATTTAAAGGTGTTGTTAAGAACTTGTTATCTTGGATACTTAGAAAAAGTATGGACTAATGGACACTATAATATATAAGACACATTATATAAAGCACAACAATAGATTTGTAACAAGATGGTTAACCTTAAGAGTGCAAAAACTAAGTTTAAACATGTTTTTATGAAAAACATCAAAACTTTATGTTTTAATTCAACACATAACCTATTTATTTTATATTTTTATAAAATAGTATGTCTCATGACGATTCCAAAAAGGTAAGAAACTCGAAAAACGGATTAATAACGAAGAAGATACGTAGTTTACAAGTTATACGTTAATTAAACGCGTTATAAAAGAAATTTTATAAAAACAAAATATAAAATACTTATGATATATAAAGTTTATTATTTTTCACAGATAGCACTTATTTTTAGGATTCCAAAACATTTTGAATCATAATTTTTGGATCAATAACGAAGGAGTTATGAATTACGCGAGTTTATATACTTAAATGTTAATAAAAATACTTTTATAAAGCTATTTTTATAAAATTTACTGTTCATCTCAGACATGAACATTCTGAAAACACCATTAATATGATAGAACTTTTAATAAAAAAGACATGCTCGAAAGAATCGCTTAAAATGGAGATATAACGAATAAAATATGACATTTACGGGTTTTACGATAACTAAATTTATAAACTGTCATGAACAGTAAAAAGTATTGTTCACCAGTAGGTCAAAAATATGAAAATTTAATATTTTGATAACTCGTCTTAATACGAAAGCGTGGACATAAGAAACGTAAGAAACAGCTTAAAACGATAAAGTTACGTCATTTTTACTAATGAAATATTTATAAACGTTTTAACTTTATAAATACGATTTCACAAACGCAATTACCTATATTGGATTAGGTTGCATTCGATCATTATCGTGACGCATTTTCTGCGATATATTTGATTATCATTCACTCAAGGTGGGTTCATAGCCCCACGTTTTACATTTTATAATGATTTATAAGTTTTGGGGTGAGAACATCTTTTTGTTTTATAATTGGAGGACGCAAGTGAAACATTCATATAAAACTGATTACGTGTTTGCCTAATAGCGATAACCCCAATGTAGCTCACTATCATGAACTATAAATCACTTTGGAGGTTAGCGTTAATGTTATACATAGATCCATTTGGGGTGACGCCCCCGGTTCGGAGGGGGGGGTGATTTAGCTATCACCGGGTAACGAACGTATACCATGTCGGATTTGGATGTTCTCTGGGTTTAGAATCAATCAAGGGCATTGTAGAGGCAATTTAATATTGCAATTCATATATGTCAGCTTTAGTGTTCAAGAGCTTTAGGAAATCTTAATTAAATTTTGTGATGATTACAATTGATGTATGTATCGACTGGGAGATCCTTGTGGTCGTACACTTATATAATTACAAACCTATGAATTCACCAACATTCTTGGTTTGACGTTTTTAAAGCATGTTTTTCTCAGGAGATCAATGAGGTACAAGACAAGGGATACATTGGTGGTTCGCTATTTCTCAAGTCCCCCCCCCCCACTTTGCATTAAAGATTTGGTTGCATAAAACATTTTGAGAAACAATTTGTTATGAACTAGAGTCCTTTGTAATAGATTTATCAATGAATAAGTAAACTTTGGCTTTTTGTAATAAAACCCTATGCTAAAACGCAATGTATCAAGTTTTAAAACGACACTTTTTAAAAAGGACTTTCTTATTATATCTTGTGTTGTTGATGCTATGAAGTAACGCTCCCAAAAACCCATATTCCGCTTGCGACCTATTATTGGGGTGTGTGTTACATCTTGGTATCTAGAGCAAAGGTTATAGAGAACCCCAGGTCAAATATTATTGCTAGACTATAACCGTATTTTAAACATTGCATTCATACAAAGGGGTATTTTACCGGACAAACAGTAACACAAGTTATAGTTTTACTAGAGCTTACCATAAAATCAATATACGTTCATATGATAGTACGTACGTTTCTATGAGGTCCTTATGTATATATACCAAAGATGAGTTTGCATTCTTTCGCACATACTCTACAATTATTTATATAAGGGTTATTTATATAAATAAGGGAACATTTCTTTAGGCAAGGTAGCACTATAAGCTCGTAGGTCCTAAACGCTACCTAAACATTAAGCTATCGAATATGATATCTTACCATCATTCATTTATGCCATGAGTGCATATTCATATTTACCATACCGGTCTTATATAATATACTTATATAAGTTAAGTTTTGCTCATTGCAAGCAGTCATGTTTCATCATCGACGGTTACCCTGCACTGCCTGTCTATTTTAATTCTGAGCCATGAGATTCAGTGAGCTCATGATAAGAGCAAGAGGAACCAATAAAGGATTAGCCGCTACAATCTGGAGTTCCTCCACCTATAGCCCTATCACGGACTACATTGCTGACTCCGATCCGAAGGAGGATGAGGAGGACCCCGAAGAGGATCCTGCTGACTATCCTGTCGATGGAGGAGACAATGATGATAACGAGTCATCTGATGATGATGACAATGATGATGATGTTTAGAAGGATGAGGAGGACGGGAGGAGGATGAGCACCAGCTCCGGCCGAACCCTTCTGCTGACCTACAATGGAATCCAGTCCCCTCAAAGCAACCTGAGGAAGCAAGGCAGTTTAAGACTGATGAGTCTGCTCCTACACCATCCACACCATATCATCTTATTTTCTAAGACCAAATCCCGTGTAGTACGGATGTCTATTTAACACCATACTCCACGATCACCATCTGCTGAGGCATGCATTACTGAGTTTTGCTGTTGGCACTAAGCAAGTCTACCTTCATCATCACTACCACCATCAGTATCACCACCACCAGAGAATATTAAGTCACTTAAATATTACATAGAGACTAGCATCTAAAATCTTGAGAAGCACCCTGGCCTACAGACAAATAGATTAGTCAGTGTAGCTCCTTTTGTATTGTATCCTATTAAACTTGTGTTATACTCGGTTGGTAGTGTTAATGAAAAACTTGTACTCTTTTACTCAGGTAAAACGATGTATTAAGTATTAACCTACGTTTATTTGGTTTATGATCAAGCTACTATAGATGTGGAATTAATTATGCCTGATTGCTTTTATCTTATACTCTGCATGACATGGTCTCACCTTACATTATATTTTTAATCATGGGAGTGTCAATGATTTTATCCTTGGATTGAAACTTCTATACATTTTATTTTCCATGTGATCATCAAGGAAACGATGACAACTGTTATCACGGGAATTGAGTGTTTGAGGAAATTGAGCGGGTTGTAGCCCAGCGAGTGGCTAATGCTATCGAGGCTATTGCTATTTATGAGACGAAAACCGACATGGCCCGCAAGTCAATGAGCCAGACCGAATGACAAGAAGACAAGGTAGTAGAGAATGCTAGCAACAAGAGGAAGTGGGAAGGTAACCACAATGGAAGCTCGAGCCAACAAAACAAAGGGCATAGGGTGCCTAGAGCGCTCACTAATAGGCCAATCAGCAAGAAAGCATATGCTGGATCTCTACCTCTGTGCAACCAGTGCAAATTTCACCATAATAGACCGTGCACTGTAAAGTGCGGAAATTGCAAGAAGGCTGGCCACACAATCTAAAATTGTAAAACACATGCTACTTAAAAGGAAACAAACGAACACGCCACATTTTTATGAGTGTGTGAAGTCTGAGACGCTACAAAGAGTGAGTGTCCAATAGTAGTTTAGAAACGTGTGGACATACCAGGAGGGTGAGGGCACTAAGCCTAAGACAATGCAAGATGCTATTGAATTTTTGCTACCAAACTAAATAGAAAAAAAGATAGCACTCCTGCTGATACCAGTCTGAGACAAAGAGTAAGTTTGGATAACAATTCTAAGAACAACCAGAACCAACAACAGCCGAACAAGTGGCAAAATATTGGTAGAGCTTACACTGCAAGGCACGGGGAGAAGAAACATTATGGCGGATCTGAGCTGTTGTGTTCTAAATGCAACTATCTACCAAGATTGCATGTGCTCCCAAATGCCACGAGTGCAACAGAGTTGACCATCTGGCCCATGACTGTAGGAGCTCTACAAATGTCAATACTACTAACAACCAAAGAGGCATTGGGGCAAGTCAAAAGGCTACTTGCTATGAATGTGTGAACAAGGCACTACAGGAGAGACTGCCCGGAGCAAAAGAACTAAAACCATGAAAACCAAATTAGAGGTGCTGGAGCACGTGGAGTGGTGTGTGCCTTAAGAGGGGGAGAAACCGATCAAGACCCTAACAACATTAAAGATGGGATCGAAGCTTAAAAGAGAAAGTTGTCTCAAGCTTTGCTAGTAAAACCTTCAGTTGGAAACTATCGTAGACTTTAATCCATCCATAGGAGTTCTCATTGTATTTCTCTTATTTTCCGTGTACGAATGAATTCAAGTTATCTATCAAATCAAAGAGTTGTAAAAAATTTTGTTGTATTTTAATTCTCTACTCGTTATATATAAGCCATTCCACCACTATTATTAAAATCATAAAAAACGCTTTTGATGAAAATTAGCAATGCAACGTTAGTCCTCCAATTATACATGCCCCTGATCAACTATGTATAAATCAAGGAAAGATACTCAATGCCGTGCTGAGAGTAGTCCACTCTAAAACTTCTTGTCCAAGAAAACAGTTCCATACATATAATAAAGTTTTGTGTACTATTCATAAAACTGTGTTTACTCCATGAAATCGAATAAGTAACCATAGCAACTAAGCCAGACTTCACTCCACTTACTATAACGTTAGCATCATCATATACCAAATCCTAACCGAGAAGCCAGTACACATCACTAGTCGCCCTAGGATAATTCGCTACCTAATTTGCTCGCCATTAGAGAATTTACTAAATCACCCATTTAACATCGACTTAATGCCGTAAAATTTGGTAGTTTCGACATCATAATTAGTATGGATTTTTTAGCAGTATACCAAGGCCGTCATTTTTTGTGACGAAAATATTGTTCGTGTTCCATTTGAAAACGAAACGTTGATTATTCGTAGTAACGAAAGAAACCGCGCAAACGAGTCTCGATTGAACACCATCTCGTGCACTGAAACATAGAAGTACATGCTAAAAGGATGTCAAATCTTTTTGGCACATGTTACTACAAAGGAGACTGAAGACAAGTCAAGTGAGAAACGACTTGAGGATGTATCGACAGTTCGATATTTTCCTGAAATATTTCCAGAGGACTTGCCGGGTCTTTCTCCGACATAACAAGTAGAATTTCAGATCAATCTGGTACCTGGTGCTGCATCTGTAGCACAAGTGCCTTATCGGTCAGCGTCGTCCAAAAAAAAAAGTTGTCGGAGCAACTGAAGGAACTATCCAACAAAGATTTTATAAGACCCAGTTTCCTCAACTTGGAGAGCTCCAGTCTTGTTTGTCCAAGAAGAAGGATGAATCATTCAATGAGCTTCGACTATCTGGAACTGAACAAGCTATGTGGAATAATTGTTTACTCACTCCCAAGGATCCGGACGATTTTCGTTATTCGATCAACTGCACTACAAGGATCCAGTACTTATTCTAAGATAGGCCTGGGATCGGGCTATCATCAACTTTGAGTACGGGATGAAGATATTCCAAAAACGGCATTCAGAATTTGGTATGGTCATTACGAGTTCCAAGTTATGCCATTTGGCTTGGATGAAACACCATCCAGATTTATGGATCTCATGAACGCGTGTGCTAAGCCATTTTTGGATAAAAATTAGTGATTGTCTTTATTGACGATTTCCTTATCTACTCCAAAGAACAAAAGGAGAATGAAGAACCAAACCTAAGGCAATTTTGATTGCCTTAGAAAGAGAAGATGTATCTAAGTTCTCTAAATGTGAATTATGGATTTCTAAGGTATAATTCTTCTCGGTCACGTGATTGATAGTAAAGGCATTCACGTGGACCCCACCAAGATCGAATCCATTAAAGATTGGGTGTCTCCTAAATCACCAATGGAGATTCGTCAATTTTTAGGTCTTGCTAGGTATTACCAAAGATTAATTGAAGGATTTTCAAAGATCGCCAAGCCGATGACCAAGCTTACTCAGAAGAAGGTCAAGTTCGATTAGGGTGACAAACAGGAAGCCGCTTTTCAGTTATTAAAGCAGAAGTTGTGCAGTGCGCCAATTCTGGCTTTACCTGAGGGAAGCGAAGATTTTGTAGTCTATTGCGATGCATCGCATAAGGTATTGGGTGTTGTATTAATGCAAAGAGAGTAAGAAATTTCTTATGCATCACGCCAATTAAAAATTCATGAGAAGAACTATACAACTCCTAATTTGGAACTTGGATCGGTTGTGTTTTCTCTGAAACTCTTGGAACACTATTTGTACGAACCAAGTGTACGGTGTTCATGGAATCACAAGAGTCAACAACAATTCTTAATCAAAAGAACTGAATATGGGGGCAGCGCGCAGTTAGAACTCTGCTCAGTAATTACGACAAGTGAGATCCGATACACCCGAGGAAAAGCGAATATTGTTTGCTGATGCTTATAGCATGAAGGAGCAGAGTAACCCATTAAGATTTTTGATGCCTTATGAGATAACTATTGCTTGGATCTTCCTAAACAAATCCTGAATGCTCAGACTGAAGCACGAAAACTATAGAACATCAAGAACGAAGATGTTAGAGGCATGTTGGTTGAAAACTCAAAGGATCCGGAGAAATTTAGAACGGAAAAGTTAGAGCCTCATGCGAATGGAACTCTATGCTTCAATGCAGGATTTGGTTACCAAGTAATGCGACTTTGAGGATTGGTGATCATGCAACGTAGTTCCCCGACAAGTCAAAATAGATTCTATCCATCCGGGTTCATAACGAAAATGTATCAAGACATGAAGAAGTATATTGGTGGCCAAATAAGACGGCCAACATCGCTACCTATGTTAGCAAATGTCTGACGTGTGCTAAAGGCAGGCCGAACATCAAAGGCGCATCAAATTGTTGGTACAAAGGACCCGATATAACCTTAATTGGAAGTGGGACCAAATATCAATATGGATTTTGTCAAGAAATCTTCCTAAGAGTCGTCCACAAGTCTAACGACACTATTTAGGTGATTGTCGACCAACTCACTAAGTCCGCAATCTTTGTACCGATGAGGGAAACTGATCCTCTAAAGAAACTGGCAAGAATGTACCTAAAAGAAGTGGTCACGAGGCATGGAATCCCTGTCTCAATTATTGTTTTGGGATCTCCACTCCGAGTTTTCGCATCGAATTTCTAAAGGACACTTCAAAAGCATTGGGTGATAACCTGGACATGAGTAACCGAATATCATCGCAAACTGCTGGACAAAGGTGCGATGACTACTATTTAAACTCTTAAGGATTAATGCTGCTTGCTTGAGCGATCGAATTTGGAAAGGGTTGGTTAACATTTCTTTGCCAAAGACGATTTCCTCGTATAACAATAGCTATCGCGCTAGCAACCAAGGCGCACCATTTTGAGGCACTTTTACGGTCGAAAGTGGATCGTTCACCTGTGTGTTGGGCCGAGGTTGGAGAAGTACAACTCACTGGTCCGGAATTAGTTTAAGAAATAACAGAGAAGATCATCCAGATCAAGCAAAGGATGCAAGCCACCCGTGATAGACAAAAGAGTTACGCCGATCTAAAGCATAAGCCAATGGAGTTTCAAGTTGGGGATAAAGTTATGCTTAAAGTTTCACCTTGGAAAGGAGTCGTACTTTTTTGGCAAACGGGGTGAAGTTAAACCCCATTAATGTTAGACCTTTCAAGTGTTGGAGTAGGGTTAGTATCATTGCTTACAAGCTTGAGCCTTCCACAAGAAGCCTAAGCAGAGGTTCATAATACGTTTCAAGTATCCAACTTGAAGAGTGCTATTCGACGAACCCTTAGCATTCTGTTAGATGGACTCATTTGATGACAAGCTTTAGTTTGTCCGAGGAACCGGTCAAACATGGATCGTGAATTTCAAACAAGTTAAGGCGGATCCGTGTCCCAACGTGTCAAGGTTCAATGAACTCTAGTCGAGGTCTGAGTTCATCTAGGAATGTGAAGACCAATTCCAGAAGAAGTATCCACACCTCTTCACAAAGACCGCACCGTCGTTAAGTGCCGCATCTTAAGCCTTGAGGACAAGGCTCACTTAACAGGGGAGACTATAACACCCTGTGTTTTAGGGTCATTGTACGTCGTCAATAAATTCACTATTTATTTTTATGTGTTGTACGCATTTACTTTTAAATCGTAATCGTTAAGTTAAATTGCGTAAGCTAAAAATTATCCGATCAATGTAAACGGGCCTCAAACAATAAAAGTTAACATCAAGCAAGTGTAAAGTAATTATATTTGAGGATAATTATTAACTTTGTTCATTTTATTTTTTATTGGTTGCTAAAGTGTTTACGTTTCACGATAAATACGTTTGAGCATCCCAGAACCACCAAAACTTTTCTACACTTCAACAAATACCCACGATTATACCCAATACCCAAAATTTACAAATTTTGATCATATATAACTACCTATGGCCGGATTTGAGATAAAAGATCAAAGAAAATATCTCATTTTCTTCCAACTTGATATTGTACAATTCCTAACTCATTAAACCTTAAAGACTTTCTTCCAAATTGACCAAAGACTTCCTTGATTTACTCATCTTGTCTTAGGACTTCCATGACCACTTTTGACTAGTCAAGATGATATATAAGGACTTAGCTAGTACAAGTATACACACAAATCTCATTTTCAATGTGAAAACCATACTCTTTCTCTCTTTCTTTTGCTTGAACCCACGGCCAACACCAAAGTCATACCAAATCCATAAAAAAATTTATTTACAACATTCACATATATTCTTACATGATATCTCAGGTAACTAAAGTGTTTAAAGGATTGTTTAAAGCATTTACAGTGTTTAAGCAAGAATAGGAATGATTATGGTTTCATTGGTTATTAAGGTTTTCAAGTTGTGAAAGCTAGGGTTTATAATCTAAACAAGGGTTTAGATTTTTGTTGTATCACCAACACAGCATACTATAAAGGTTTACCCTAAAACTCTTAATAACTTACATTTATCATTATTTGTATATATAAGTTCTAATTAAGCAAAATCAACCATTTAGGATACATTTAAACTTGTTAAAATAGATTTTTTACTTGGTTCATGGTTTTTATTATCTTTTAAACTGTTATAAGGTTTGCTAATGTACATGTTATAAATAGAATATAAGTGTTGTAACATTATTTTAAATGTAAAAAGTATAGGTTATAAACAAGTAATTAAAAGTTACTTACGAAAGCTTATATTTTAAAAGTGTTGTTTAGGGACTGTTATCTTGAAACTTGACAAAGTATGGACTAATGGACACTATACAATGTAAGACCTATTAATATAAATAAAGATAGTAATAAGACTTGTAACAAGATGTTTAAGCTTAAAAGTGCAAAAACTAAGTTTAAACATGTTTTTATGAAAAACATCAAAACTTTCTGTTTTAATTCGACACATAACCTATTTATTTTATGTTTTTATAAAATAGTACGTCTCATGACGATTCCAAAAAGGTAAGAAACTCGAAAAACGGATTAATAACGAAGAAAATTATTCTCAAAATAATTATTTAATACTTGCTTGATGTAAACATTTAATTATTTGATGTCTGTTTATATTGAACGATAATTTTTAGCATACGCGATTTAACTTAACATTTACGATTTTAAACAAACGGGTACAATACTTAAAAGATACATTGCGGATTTATTGACGACGTCAATAACCCTAAAACACGAGGTGTTATATAAATGTATAAAAATACTTTTATAAAACTATTTTTATAAAAGTTAATGTTCATATCAGTAAATAACATTTTGAAAACACCATTAATATAATAGAACTTTTAATAACAAAGGTGTGCTCGAAAGAGTCGCTAAAAACGGAGCTATAACGAATAAAATACGACATTTACGGGTTTTACGATAACTAAATCTATAAAAATAATTTTATAAACGGTTATGAACAGTAAAAGTATTGTTCACCAGTAGGTCAAAAATGATAAAGGTAATATTTTGATAACTCATTTTAATACGAAAGCGTGGACATAAGAAACGTAAGAAACGGGCTTAAAACGATAAAGTTATGTCGTTTTTACTAATGAACTATTTATAAACGTTTTAACTTTATAAATACGATTTCACAAACGCAATTAGATGGTGATGTAGCTATATAGAATTGTATATGGCATTATTTAATCAATGTGCTTAGTACTTATACAACCTACGTTTAATTAGGTTGCATTCCGTCATCTCCGTGACGTATTTTCTGTTGTATTTGGATTATTATTAACTCAAGGTGAGTTCATAGCCCCACGTTTTACATTTTAATGATTTACAAGTTTTAGGGTGAGAAACATATGTATGCTTTATAAATGGACGCAAGTGGACATTTTACATTACGATTATATGTTTGCCTAAGTAGCAATAACCCTGTCTGAGCCCATTATCATGAACTGTCAATTACTAGGATTGTGAGCGCGAATGATATGAATAGATCTATTGGGATTGACATCCCCGTTTGGGTGATTAGCTATCACTGGACAAACGAACGTATACCATGTCGGACATAGGATGTTGCGGGTTAGAACATCAACACGGGCAATGTTGGCAATTTATATTGCATTTCATACATGTCGAGCTTCAGTGTCATGAGCTTAGGGAAATGTAATTACATTTTATAATGTTTGCATCTATTGCATTATCATGGGGAAATCTTGCGATCCTACATTATACATTTTATGAACCTATGATTTCACTCAATAATATGTTGATGTTTTATGCAACGTTTTTTAGGAGATCAATAAGCACGAGGTGCAAGGGATACATTGGTGGTCTTATATTTTGGATGTCATATGCAAGAAGATTTGGTTGCATTACATTTTGGGATAATTGTTATGAACTTAAATCTTGTATTTTGAACAATGAACATGTAAAGCTTCGGGCTTTTGTAACAACACTTTGCTAAATCTAATGTATCACTTTTAAACGGCTTTTAATGGTCGTTCTTTTATATATCTTGTGTTATTGATCTATGAAGTACCACCCCCAACCCATATTCCGTTGAGACAGGGATTCCATGCCTCGTGACCACTTCTTTTAGGTACATTCTTGCCAGTTTCTCTAGAGGATCAGTTTCTCTCATCGGTACAAAGATTGCGGACTTAGTGAGTCGGTCTACAATCACCCAAATGGTGTCGTAGCCTTGTGACGACTTAGGAAGCTTCGTGACAAAATCCATAGTGATGGTGTCCCACTTCCATTGAGGTATATCGGGTTGTACCAACAATCCTGATGGCCTTTGATGTTCTGCCATGACCTTGGCACACGTCAGACATTTACTAACATAGGTGGCGATGTCGGCTTTCATATTGGGCCACCAATATAGCTTCTTCATGTCCTGATACATCTTGTCAGAACCGGGATGGATTGAGTATTTTGACTTGTGGGACTCGTGCATGATCACAGTCCTCAAATTGCCATAATATGGTAACCAACTCCTGCCATTGAAGCATAGAGTTCCATCTGTACGGGGTTCCAACTTTTCCGTTCTAAATTTCTCTGGATCCTTAGAATTTTCAAGCAACATACCTCCAACATCTTCGTTCTTGGTGTTCTCTGGTTTTCGTGCTTTAGTCTGAGCATCCAGAATTTATTTGGGGAGATTCAAACCTATAGTCATGACTAAGGCTCGAACCCTTAATGGTGGCTCTCGTTCCTTCCTCCTCAAGGCGTCAGCGACAACATTTGCTTTCCATGGGTGATAACGAATCTCGCAATCGTAATCACTAAGCAATTCTAACCAACGACGCTGCCTCATATTCAGCTCCTTTTGATTAAGAATGTGTTGTAGACTCTTGTGATTCGTGAACACCGTACACTTGGTTCTGTACAAATAGTGTCTCTAGAGTTTAAGAGAAAACACTATCGCTCCAAGTTCCAAATCATGAGTCGTATAGTTCTTCTAATGAAATTTTAGTTGGCGTGATGCATAAGCAATCACTTTCTCTCTTTGCATCAACGCATCACCCAAACCTTTCATTGAAGCATCGCAGTATACGATAAAATCATCGCTTCCTTCAGGTAAAGCCAGAATTAGTGCACCACACAACTTATGCTTCAACAGTTGGAACGCTGTTTCTTGTTTGTCACCCCACTCAAACTTGAACTTCTTCTGAGTGAGCTTGGTCATTGGTTTGGCAATCTTTGAAAATCCTTCAATAAATCTTCGATAATACCCAGCAAGACCTAAAAATTGATGAATCTCCGTTGGTGACTTAGGAGATGCCTAATCTTTAATGGATTTGATCTTGGCGGGGTCCACGTAAATACCCTGGCTGTCAGTCACGTGACCGAGGAACTGTACTTTAGGAATCCAAAATTCACACTTGGAAAATTTGGCATACAACTCCTCTTTCTTAAGCAACTCTAAGATTAACTTAAGGTGCTCTTCGTGTTCTTGCTTGTTCTTCGAATATATCAGAATATCATCAATAAAGACAATTACGAATTTATCCAGATATGGTTTGCACACCCGATTCATAAGGTCTATAAATACGGCAGGTGCGTTTGTCAAACCAAATGGCATAACTTGAAATTCATAATGGTCGTAACGAGTTCTGAAAGCGGTCTTCAGAATGTCTTCTTCTCGAACCCTTAGTTGGTGATAACCCGACCTTAGGTCGATCTTCAAGTAGACACTCGACCCTTGAAGCTGATCAAATAGATCATCAATTCTTGGGAGTGGATAACGGTTCTTCACTATCAGTTTATTCAATTCCGGTTATCAATGCACATTCGAACAAACGATTTCAGTCCTTCTTCTGTCAAACATGACCGGAGTCCCAGGGTGAGGAACTAGGTCTTATAAAGCCTTTGTCAGATAGTTCTTTTAGTTGCTCTGACAACTCTTTCATTTCAGAAGGTGCCAATCGATAAGGTGCCCGAGCTACGGGTGCAGCACCAGGTATCAAATCGATTTGAAATTCCACTTGTCGAGTCGGAGGAAGACCCGACAAGTCCTCAGGGAATACATCAGGAAAATCCCGGACGATTGGTACATCCTCAAGTCGCTTCTTCTCCGACTTGTCTTCCGTCTCCTTTGTATTAATGGTTTGCACCATAAGGGACTAGACATCCTTTTAGCCATGTTATTTCCTTGTGTTTTGGTTGTACGAGATATTGGTGCAAACGTAGCCTCGTGTTCCCCGGTTGCTTCCGTCACCGTGAACAATTAATGTTTCATTTCCCCAGGGGATATGAAAGATCTTCTCGGCACACACAATGATTTCTTGGTACTTTACCAACCAATCCATACCAATTATAGCGTCGAAACTACCAAGTTCTACGGGCATTAAATTTATATTGAATGGGTGGTTCAGGATATTTAATGTACAACCCCTAAGGATAATGTTTAACCTAATTATTCTCCCGTCGGCTAGTTCAACGTCATAATAGTGATCTAATGCAGTTGGTATGATATCAATTTGGGAGCTAAATGCAGTGGATACAAAAATTCTATCGGCACCAATATCGAATAAGATAGAAGCATAGCTGTTGTTTAGAAGGAACGTACCCGTCACGACGTTGGAGTCTAGGTTTGTCCCTGCATGCCCTACCGCATACACCTTGGTTGGAGCATTGCCACCTCCAACTTGGTTACCACGGTTGTTGTTGTTCTTCAGCTTGGGACATTCCCTCTTGAAGTGTCCTTGGGCTCTACACTCAAAACAAGTAGGCTTCTGACCCGACCCAGTGCCCCTCTGATAGTTAGCATTGTTAGCATTTGCCGTACTTCTACAGTCACGATCAAAATGGCCAACTTTGTTGCATTTGTGGCATTTAGGAGCACATGGACCATCGTTGTAACATCCGGGAATTTTTGGAATTTTAAAGTACTATTTTAACCTTTGACTTTTCAGGTCCAATTTGACTTTTTGTCTTTTATTGTCACATAAAAGCGATTACCGCGTAACCGGTAATTTTTCGGAACATATTTAAAGGGGATATATGTTATACGTAAGTTGATTTATCAAAAAACGAGCAGCTAAATCACGTTTTCATTATCCGGACTCTAAAGTAATTCGATGTAAAACGACATTCCTGACAACTTTTTAGTTTTGACCGAGACCCGAAAACAGTCAGAAGGTAACTGAAATGCCATCGCAAGATTTAGAAACAAGAAAATAATTAAATTATATTTAATTAACACTTTTTATTAAATAAAAATATTTAATAAATTAGTCATTATTTTATTTAGTGACGTTTGTTGAAGATGCAAATATTCGAGTAAAAGATTATTTTACGTACAAAGTTTAACGAAAATATACAAAATAAATATTAAATGTTTTAAATAAATTTTATAAAGTTTTACGAAAATTAGTCAAGTAAATACTCATTTTTATTGAAAAGTGATTCGGAAAACAACGCGCCTAGTATCGTGATCGAATCGACCGTTAACTATGTTTCTAACAAGTCCCTAACGAGAGTTTTTCAAAACTATGTTAAAAACTTACAAAATCACATAAACTATTAAATCCATTTCTATTTTCTTTTTAAACTTTTTATTATATATATAAAAGTTTTATAGTCTTTTTTTTCATTTCATTATACCAAAATACACCACACAAATTCATCACTCTACTCCCTCATTTTCCTCAGCCGCACGCTCGGTACCATTCACGGCCACCACCTCGCCGCCGGCCGAAAAAAACTTTTCCGGCAAGTGTTCCGGGCGAAACCAAAAATGGTTCTCGTCACCCGATCTACCCGATCCACCAACTCACGCGCCTCCACGCGCCTTCTCCGCCTCCACCATCCACTCACCGCCACTGCCACCGCCACCCTCAACACCACCACACCCTGCTGCTACCACGACGACACCCTCACGCCTTCACCCTCATCTTTATCATCGTTGACGCCACCACATCACCACCGACGCGACACCACAGCAAGGGTGCGTTCGGTTTGGTATATTCAACAAGGGCGCGTTGGGTTTTTATAGCAGCAAGGGTTGCGTTTGGTTCCGTTAGTCACCAACAAGGGTGCGTTGGTTTGGTTTTGCACCAGCAAGGGTGCGTTTGGTCTTGCTCCGCCACCCCAAGGGTGCATTTGGTTATTTAATTGGCACAAGGGTGCGTTTGGTATTAAAATCGACCCATAAAGGGTGCATTTGGATCTGGAAATGGCACCAAGGGTGCGTTTGGTTTCTTGGTCAGCACCTAGTGGTGCGTTTGGTTTGTCGCAACACCAAGGAAGGGTGCATTTGGTTGTTGTATCACCACAAAGGGGGCGTTTGGTTATGCAATTTGCACTTAGGGTGCGTTTGGTTTTGTGGTTAGCACCAGCAGGTGCGTTTGGTTGGTTTAAAAAGCACAAAGGGTACGTTTGCTATTAAAAACAGCCCACAAGGGGTGTTTGGTTTGTGGTTTCACGGGACGGGAGCGTTTGGTTGTGGGTTTAACAGCCGAAGGGGCTGTTTGGGACAGCGGGCACATAAGGGTGCGTTTGGTTTGGTCGAAACAGCCATGAGGCTGCGTTTGGTTTTGGTATGACCAAAAAGGGTGCGTTTGGTTTATACAAAACGACAATTATATATCGTAAGGTTTTAAAGATATATTAAAACCGGATAAATAATGGTGGTTAAATGGTTAAATAAATATGATATTTATTAATTTGTTTGGTTTTGATATAATAACATATAAATATTTTTTTATTTACAACATGCTGGTGCTTGAAATTTTGACACGCTATTGATTGAAACATATATTGATTAAGGGATAAGTGAGATTTTATGAATATGGGAAATCGTTTTTAGTAAACATATATGTCATGATCGATAATTTATAAAATTCTATATTTGTAATGTTTTACATAACCGGGTTAAAGGTGGACATAAGTTATATGTTAATGATATATTAAAATTATAAACTATACTACAACTCGAAAACGATAAGAATTTTGCTTTTACATATAAGACATTGATTTTTTGCACGATCCGGCAATATAGAGAGAGATTAATTTATATAATATTTATTTTATTAATTTTGCTTGAAGTAAATCATAACTTTTGTAAAGCTTTTTAAATAGCGGTTGTTTATTTCAACTTTAAGAGTTGCGTTTCTACTTTTATGCAAGGAAACATTTATGTAAATTAATTGTGGCGAATATTTGGTTGTGATTATTACTCACACTTTTTATCTATACTTGCAATGGCATTATTTACCTCACATTAATCTTTGGGATTGTTTGTCATTTGTTATATAATTCACGTATCGTGTTTATATAAGGTTCTATTTTTCAATTTGTAATATATACGGGAATAATATATTCATACTTTTGCGTTTACTTTTCAATCTATTTATTAACCAACACCAAGATATTATAACTTTAAATCTAAATCATTTATCAACGTGTCGCGTTGATGTGACTATCCATCGGGAAACCCAAATTCATTATCCTAGGCTACTAGGACTTAGCCGTTAAGATTAGTTGCAACTACTTGATCGAGCCGCTTCGTCTTTCGTTCGTGTTATGCATATTAGATGCCTATCTGTCAATCGTTCTTCATCATCAAGGTGAGTTCATAGCCTCGCTTTTCAATCTTTTGAATGTTTTATAAACCCGCGAGGGGGGATACATGCTTGTCTACAAACTCTTATACTTACTCGGTTATTTTCTAACAACGTGATTGTTTTTAAAGGATATTGTGAGTTTATAGCCCCACGTTTTACTTGTTTACATATATGTTGGGGTGAGATCACGCTTGTTTACAAATGCATTTACGTGGTTGATTACAAATTGGTTCGCATACTCATTTACATAGCTCGATATGGGATATATTACTTGACTTCATTTTGGAACCAATTTATGTACTGTACTTTTGAAGTGATTACGGATTAGCTTAAGACGGATTGATCTGGATAACAATACAGTAATGCCTCGGGTGTTCTTGGAGGGGGGACACTCGGTATCGGCGAAAGTTCAGTTTCTTTAAATAAAGGCTTCGGGTTTGTTTCGTGGAGAGGGACACCTGTGATGTGTATATATATAAGTCTACGTCACAGCTTCAGAACTTAAATCACTTGGAGGCGTGAGGCGAAAGTTATGAAATAGATATCTATTGGGTGTGATACCCGTTCGGGGGTGATTAGCTATCATAGGCAAACGGAACGTTATAGCATGTTGTCTACGCGAATGTTATTATAATAGAGCTATTCGGGATTGTCAATCCCCGTTCGGGTGATTTAGCTATTCACTGGGCATCGAACGTTATAAAAATGTCGGATTACGATTGGTTGGCCTCTACTCGGGTCCAACATATACACTTACATATGAACTCTTACTGTTATATTAGTGCTATCAGTTTCCAGAACTTAGAGTAGATTGTAAATCATTGATTTTTACTCACATGGATTTTTACTGTGCTTTTGATAAAGAGGAAAAATTACATACTTGAAACATTTTGGTAATATATATTATTAATTTACTCTTAACATTGATACTTTGAATACAATTGTGGTTTCAAGATTTATTACTCATATTTTTGGTGACTATTTTAGGGTTTTTTAATGGTCATGCAGCTTTTCAACTTTTTGAATTCTTTAATAATTATAATAAGTTTGGCAAGAACATTTAAGGATTTAAACGGCCATAACTACTTTAGGAATTTGGTTCAACATTTATACTTGAACTAATCTTGAAAATCTACCAATTTATGTGACCTTTTTAAGCATGTTTTTCTCAGTGTGAATTAGATGCTTGACTTACTTGTGTGCATTGGAGTCTAAATATTGACAAGATTTATTTCATAGTTTCTAATTCATACAATATGATTCATAAATATCGTTGGGTAGACTTTCTAGCTTTTTCATTGTGATGCAATTATGGGACAATGTTTTATATCAATTTAAAAGGAATATCAAACGAGATTGCTTTTCATGACACATTTAGAGGTGTTCTCTTGTATTAGCGCTGTGGTGTATTATGAAAGTAACGCCCCCGGACATACTTTCTGATGCGACACGCAAATTTGGGGGTGTTACCAAATTGGTTTCAGAGCACGGGTGATAGGAAACTTGGTTTCATATTTTACCTAGACTATAAACGTTTTTCCAAGCTTTGTATCCTCACAAATAGTTTTCAAAGTGCATACACACTACTTACTTACTTGCTTAGGTTACTCGTTACCTTAAGTGCTTAAATGACATACATATATATGTAATATATATGCTTGCATCTTTTGATTATTCGTCGCTTTATTTATATAAGAGTTATTTATATAAATACCAGAACATTTCTTAAGACATTGTGAGTTGCATAATGGTCTCATTTTACTTTTTAGACATTGTGAGTTGCACAATGGTCTCATTTATACCTCAGACATTGTAAGTTAAACAATGGTCTCTAAAAATATTATTTTTCTTCATAACTTTATACAATATCGTATTACACGGAGGCCGTCATAATTTTGTTTACATGGAATTATGTAGTAATCTTAAGTTTACAAGTCTTGTATGGGCGGACTTTGTAATATGAGGATTGATATGATAATTGCTATGTTAACAAAGCGTCACAGATATATGTTTACATGGGATTATGTATTAAATCTAAGTTTTACATGTATTGTATTGCGGGACTTGTATTATGAGGTATTTATATAGATATTGCTGTTGACTGTTTCTTATGGGCTTTTACTTGTTTACTCTATCTTGAACTCTATGTCGATTTCCCCTGATAGTTTTACTCCCCGTCTCCGAAAGTGAGTGTGGAAACACTCGTCTCATACTTATTAGAAGCACATGCATCGTCAAGTTATCCATCACCTTGAAGTTTATGTGAGTGCGCGTATTGCATCGGAAATTATTAAGTAGGATGATTTATAATCTCCTTATTTTAAAGGATTGGGACGCCTCTTCATTTAAATAAATAAGTTGTAAATCACCGTACCATAAGTTTATCATTTCTTACTTACATAAATTAGGATCGCTCCTTTAAGTAAGTAATGAATTTATAATATGAGCGGGCTTATGGTTCCATATGACAGAGTTGAACTCGAACCGATAATCACCGAATCCGATAGAATGGTTTAGATACACAAATGTGACTTATCCACTCGCATTTATCTTATAGGCATCGCTTGATACTACGTGATCTTCATTCTTAGTTAGTTACTTTGCAGCTGCTATTTTCCTTGCTGATCACGAAAACTGTTCGTGGAACTAAACAGACTTGTTACACACTTGAGCTATGGACGTTGGATTCGTCTTAGAACTAACGACTGAATTCATATTTCGCGTCTATACGTAATAAGCTCCAGCGAGGCTTCTCCCAATTGTTAAACTTTATTATGGGGAGTTTGTTTCTTGGGGGGTCCTCACCATCTGCAACCCATCATGTTTGTTATAGTTATCGTCAGTTATAGTTGCCCGTGGTTAGGTCCTGAGCGGTCCGATAATAAAACTTTAGCCAATAGTAATGAACCCCACCTTAAACGAGGATAAACACCTAATGGACGGAAATAGATAGTCAGGGACTATTCATTCGGGTCCACTAAGTAGGAAGACTTAGGTTGTGATACATTCTAGTACTGTCAAGTAAGTTGGGTACTTACATCTATAAGCCACATTGATGTGAATCATCGAACTTTGCAGATAGCAGAAAAGAAAGGACTCCGTCCTCGGACATTTAGTAAATGTATACAAACCATACTCTCGAGACTAAACTGTCTTCTCCTTGTGGGTTTTTACTATAATGAGACTTTCCTTTTACGCGGTTATATCGGTCTTGAGGTGTAATAATTTATTTTGAGATGCCATTTTGATAGATTTGGAATGGTCCTGGTCAATACCTAGGCCTAAATTTTTGGTATATACTAAGAAATGTCAAAATATCGAATTTCGCTGAATAAAGTTATCAGCGTCTTGTTTAGAACGGGTTTACTAAGTTTTAAATCTTTTCTTGGTCACACCCCAAACGGTTAACAAAGATTTAATCTCGGGATGAGATTTCTTTAAGGGGTAGGTACTGTAACATCTGGGAATTTTTGGAATTTTAAAGAACTATTTTAACCTTTGACTTTTCAGGTCCGATTTGACTTTTTGACTTTTGGTCTTTTATTGTCATCATATATACGATACGGGGTAACCTCGAAACTTTTTCGGAAACAAATTTAAAGAGAGGATATATGTTTTTTCTAAGTTGATTTATAAAAACGAGCAGACCTAATATCACGTTTTCATTATCCGGACTCTAAAGCAATTTGATGTAAAACGACATTCCTAACAACTTTTTAGTTTTGACCGAGACCCGAAAACAGTCAGAAGGTGACTGAAATGCCCTCACAAGATTTAGAAACAAGAAAATAATTAAATTATATTTAATTAACACTTTTTAGTAAATACAAAATATTTATTAAAATTGTCCTTATTTTAGTCAGTGACGTTTGTTGAAGATGCATTAATATTCGAGTGTTAAAAGATTAATTTTCGGACAAAGTTTAACGGAAATATACAAAATAAAATAATAAAACGTTTTTAATTAATATTTTATAATACGTTTACATAATATATTAGTCAAGTAAATACTGATTTTTATTGGGAAAAGTTGATTCGGAAAACAATGGGGATTGGGCCAAGTGTCGTGACTGAATCGACCTGTTAACTAGTTCAAACGAGTCCCTTAACCGATAGTTTGAAAAACATAGTTAAATACTTACAAAATCAACCTAATCTATTATCCTCTTTCTATTTTCATTTTGACTACTTTTAATATTATATACAAAAAAGTTTTTATAATCTTTTTTTCAATTCATATTCAAAATAAAACAACACACACAAATTCTAACACCCCCCCCCCTCCGGCAGCCACCTCACCATCACCCACACCACCACGACCACACCACCAGCTCCAAGGGTGCGTCTGGTTAGTCTCAGCACCAGCAAGGGTGTGTTGGGTTTGACAAATGAACCACAAGGGTGCGGGTGGTTATAAACCACAAGTATAGGGTGCGTTTGGTTTTTATATTAACACCGAAATGGTGCGTTTGGTTCTGTCTCCAGCAACCCAGGGTGCGTTGGGTTTTCATAGAAAATGGTGCGTTTAGTTTTACTCAGATTAGGGTGCGTTTCGTTTTTATGATACCCAAAAGGGTGCGTTTGATTTAGTGGTAGCACAAGGGTGCGTTTGGTTATTAAAATAGCACCAAAGGCGAGTTTGGCTGTGCATAAACACCAACACAAGTGCGTTTGGTTTCTTATAAGCACGAAAGGGTACGTGTGGTTTTAAAACCACCACCATAAAGGTGCGTTGGGTTTCGCACAGCCCCAAAAGGATTCGTTAGTTTCGCATAAGCACCACAAAGGGTGCATTTTGGTTTTCATATCAGCCGTTAAGGTGCGTTTGGATCTAGGTTTTGCACCTAGGGGTGCGTTTGGTTTAATAATAGCACCAAGGGTGCGTTTGTTTCACGTTTAACAGCCCAAGGGGGCGTTTGGTTTTGATCTCAGCCCTAAAGGGTGCGTATGGTTTAGTATAAACAACACAAGGGTGCGTTTGGTTGGCTGCGAAACAACAAAACGGGGGCGTTTGGTTTAATAGGACTACCAAAAGGGGTGTTTGGTTGGGCAGAAAACACTAAGGGTGTGTTTGGGTTAACAAGTTAAACCGTAAGAGGGTGTTTGGGTGAGCAGGAAACTATTAGGGGTGCGTGTGGGTTAAGAGAAGACAACAAAGGGGTCTGTTTGGTTGGTTTAGCAGAAATAGGCGCGTTTGGTTTTAATAAAACAGCCCTAAGGGCGTTTGGATCTGGGTTTATGCAATAAGGGGGCGTTTAGCTGTGTAAATGAAATAAGGGTGCGTTTGGTTTGCACCGGCCGAGGGTGTGTTCGTTTCGCGTGAAACAGCCGACTAGGGTGCGTTTGGTATACCAAAATTATAAAAATCGATTAATAAAAATTATCGCGAGATTTATAAATAATAAATCGGAACTAAGATGGTGGTTAATGGTTAAATAAATATGACATTTATTACTTTGTTTAGTTCACATATATATATATATATATATATATATACACACACACACATTTAAAACACGCCGGTGTTTGAAACATTGACTTTGTTGGAAAGTGGAAAAACATTAGGTTTTATAAGTATGGGAAACGTTATATAACCGGGAAGGTCATGACGAAATTTATATAAATTTCTATATTTAGTAATGATTTACTAAAGCTTCTATTATTTTAGAAACCGATAAAGGGGACTAAGTTATATTTTAAAGATACATAAATTTGTATTATACAATAACCCGACCAAAAATAAACGAACGAAAACTATACTATTACAATAGACAACTATTTAGACTACGGACACGGCCCGTCGAGGAAACGGAAATAAAAATTTTTATAAAATATTATTTTATATTTTATAATTGTCAGCTAGAAGATAACATAATAATTGATGTAAAAGCTTTATAAACATCATTTAACTAATTAGTAACCTTAAAACGTAACATTACGTTAGCAAAAACTTTTTTATTTAATTAAGTGGTGATTTCAGAAAACGGTCAAACTTATTTGGTTAATTATTTACTCACACTTCTTCATAATACTTGCAAAGTATTATACATTTCATATTAATCTTTGGATTGTTTGTTTTTATTAATATAATTCAGATACGAATTATATACTTGTTCATATTTTCATATGCTATATATAACGGGAATATAATACATAACTAGATTGCGATACTTTCAATTTATTTATTTAACCAACCACCAAAACTATACAAACTTGGAAAATCTAAATCTTTATCAACATGTCGCGTTGACGTAACTACTCATCGGAAGCCCAAATACATTATCCTAGGCTAGTGGGACTTAGCTGTTAAGATAAATCGCAACTTCTTGATCGAGCCGTTTCGGTCTTTCCGTTTGTGCTGTGCTTAATATGTGCAGTTCTGCAAATCGTTCTACAACATCAATGTGAGTTTATAGCCCCATGTTTTACTCGTTTTACATATATTTTTGGGGTGAGAACATGCTTGTTTGCAAATGCGTTTACATGATCGTTTACAAATTGGTTCACATACTCATTTACATAGCTCGCTATGGGATATATTACTTGACTTCATTTTGGTGTCAACAAATATATGTACTTTACTTTTTGAAATGAATTACGGGATTAGCTTAAGAGGATTGAATTGATAACAATACAGTACTGCCCGAAGTTGTTACTTGGAGGTACACCGGTAACGGGATTACATATTCTTTAAATAAAGGCTCGGGTGTTCTTGGAGGGGACACCTGTGATGGGTATATATAAGTCTACGTCACAGCTTCATGAACTGTAAATCACTTAGAGGGTGAGCGCGAATGTTATGAAATAGATCTATTCGGGCGTGATCCCGTTTGAGTGATTAGCTATCACTGGGCAAACGAACGTTATAGCATGTTGTCTACGCGAATGTTATAAAATAGATCTATTCGGGATTGACAATCCCCGTTCGGGTGATTAGCTATCACTGGGCAAACGAACGTTATAACATGTCGGATTACGATTGGATGGGCCTACAGGGCCCACAATACTTACATATGAACTCTTACTGTTATATTAGTGTATCGGTTTCATGAACTTAGAGTAATTGAAATCATTGTTTTATACTCACAGGGATATTTACTGTGCCTTGAATAAAGCGGTAATACATACTTGAAACATTTTGGTGATATATATATATATATATAAATATCATACATGCTTTGAACAGTTGTGATACAGCGATCATACGTATATTTTTGGTGACTATTTGGGGATTGAAATGGTCATGCATACTTTATAACTATTTGATTTCTAAAAATCATACATACATTTTGGAAGGACATTTAAAGATTTTAAATGGGCATACACACTTGACAGAACCTTGGTTCAACATTTATACTTAAACAAATCTATGAACTCACCAACTTTAATGTTGACACTTTTTAAGTATGTTTTTCTCAGGTGAATTAGATGCTCGGTTTTTCTTGATGTGCATTGGAGTCTATACATTCAAGCTTTTCATGGTGATGCAATTATGGGACAAATGTTATATCAAATTCAGATTTTGATTAAATCAACAAGGCTACTTTTCAAACGACACATTTAGAGGTCGTTCTCTTGTATCTAGCGCTGTGTATTATGAAGTAACTCCCCCGGATGTACTTCCGCTACGACACGCATTTTTGGGGGTGTTACACTACTTGAGTACAAGTAGGATACAAGTGGGGGAATATGTGATGACATCAAATAACGTCTATTTTATAGCATCGTTTATTCCATGATTATTGCCCTTTTTACATCATTTATGCAAGAATTGGTG
>BQNB010099200.1:0-24978 GCA_026074375.1 Tanacetum coccineum
TTGCTTTTCTAAGTTATGACCAATCATGCAAGATATTTTGATATTATTAAGATTTTTGGTTCTTATTTTTGCTCTAACCCAAAGGGGTCTAGGATTTTTCAATAACCACTCATGATACTCAAGTTCCTTCATGGAGGGGAACGTGTTAAAGTAATCTAAATCATCCTCCTCTTCCTCTTCTAATTCGTTATTCCCTACCTCATCGTCTACTTCACTAGTTAAATCCTCGTGTTTTCCTGGGGTAGTGTCCCTAGATTCCCTTTCCCACTTTACTAAGGTGATGGTGTTTGCGAAGTGAACTCGTCTAGGGGGAGGGTCTTTTCATCAATCGTTAATGAGGAAGGCTGTTCTTGATAGTTTGGGGCTAACAATTTTGTTGGACTTTTAATGACTTCCTTATTTTGAGGTTCCGTCCCTTCAGATTGGAAAGATGTCAGTACATTTACGTGGGTGGTATATTGAGCGGAGTTATTGTTAAATCGTTCCGAACACATTTTCAACAACGTGTTAAGTTTGTTACTTATGTCATCTTGTTGTTGCTGAAATTAGGTCCTAAGGCTAGACAATCATTTTTCTTGATGCGAGTCGAAGTCGTTCATCATTTTCTCTAAGTTGTTTGAGCGAATTGGTGGCCTATAGGGTGTGTTGGAAGAGTATGTGGATGTTGAGCCCCTTTACGGGCCCGTGAAAGTTTGGGTACGTTCCCAACCAAAGTTTGGTTTGTCTTTCTAAGCATGGGTGGCTTCGTTGAAGGTTCTTGGCCCTTGATTAGTAACGAATGGCTTGATTTTCGAGCTCGATAAAACGACGGTCGGATGTACTCGGTATATCATGAGGCATAGAGATAGCCTTGACTAGTTTAGCGAAGTCTCTTGGGTCATTCCAACTTTCGTTGTCATAGAGGGCGAGGTCCTCTAATAGTGCCCATAATTCTTCGTCGTTTTTGTCACGTAGCTTGCCACCGACCGCTTGGTCAATGGTTCACCTTGTGATCGGATTGACATGATCATACAGGATTTGAATTTGGAGCCAAAGGTCGATGCCATGGTGAGGGACTTTCTGGAGTAAGTCCTTGAAACGAGTTCATGCTTCGAATAAAGATTCACCTTGGTGTTTTTAGAATATCAAGATATCATTTCAAAGTTTAGAAGTCCTTCCCGGTGGAAAGAATTAAGCAAGGAAACGAGTAGTAAGATCCTCCCAAGTAGAGATGGATCCCGCGGGGAGACGCTCAAGCTAATTGCTAGCTTGGTCTCGAAGGGAAAATTAAAATAAACGCGGACGCGTCCTTTCCCTAGTTTCAAAATTAAGGTTGATGGAGTCCATAATTTTCAAAAAATCCTTAATATGTTGATTCGGATCCTTAGACCGAAGTCCGTGGAATGAGCATCCGTTTTGCACCAACAGGATGGTATCGGATCGAAGAGGTGCCAAATCGTTCCCATTGGGGACTTCAATGGTATTTTCGTAGCCCTCGTGGCTAGGTCGAGAATAATCTCCTAAGGTACGGCGTGGATTTTCATCTCCCATTGAGGTTAACGGAAAGATTTACTAACAAAAGACACAAAGAAAAGATAGACTACGAGAAAGCTAATTAGACAGAAAGTAAAGTCTTACTCGGAAGGATTCAAGTAAGTAGATCTAAGCTAAATAAAATTAGAACATAAACTAGTTGCTATTCCCCGGCAGCGGCGTCAAAAATTTCGGTCATCGTAGGACTTCTACACGAAGTTTTACAACTCCCTAGGTAGTGTACCTAACCGTTGTAGTGTAGTAAAGGCAAGGATCGGGGGTTGTTATCGTTCTCTAGAGGAATAGGTGTCAGTAAAGGTTCTAATTGAATGTAGCTAAGAATTAGAGGTTGAGAGAATATTATTTTTGTGTTTTTATATCAAAAGCAATTTAAATCTTAAGTTCGAAGGTGGTTTGTTTTAAACTAATTATTAAAACTAAATTAAACTAATTAAGATTAGGGGAATTCGTATGATGAGAGAATAGTGTTTACTTAATCATGTATGATCCTTGGTAGCTTCTCTTAACTCTATTGCCTTGTCACACTTGTGATGTATATGTAGGTATTATTCTAATGCATGGCGAATTACACGAAAACACCGTCTACGAAATAACTAACTAGAGCAACGCACAAGTAAGGTAGTATGACGACTATTACAAGGCTCCTAGTCTAGATAAATATGTTTGTATTAATACTTAAAGGGGATCATCCACACACGGGTAAGGTAGTATGAAGACTATTAACGATGGAATCCTTTCTACGCAATCATGTCTCCCAAGATCTCACGATAAGGGACTAAACATGCACACACATCAACAAGAGGCAACAAAGTTAAGATCTAGATACCAATTCACATACAATCATAAGCAAACACTTAAAAGATCTAGCCTATCATGTTCAAGATAGAAGTAGCACAATTATATATCAAACAATAAGACATATTGAAAGATATGAGATAAAAGAACTTCACTATGACGAATCAAGCAATTAGGGATAGTATAGAAGGGTGGGGAAACCCTAAAATACTCCTAAAATCTGGTACACCTCGTTCTCCCACGAACTAAACCCTAATTTATTCTATGAAAAGTGTATATGAAAAACGTAAAATTGAGTTTGTATATATAGAATTCAGGCCGCGACGACGTCGCCATTTTCTAGACGCCATCGTTAAGCTAGGGTTTCTTTGGGTCTTCAAACTTGACAGCTGATCCAGACGCTATCTCCATTATTCAGACAGCGTCCCACTTAAGTCCAGACGTGGTCTGGATTATTCAGACGACGTCTTCAAAGTCTGGTCTTGAATCTTCATCAATCTTCACACCCGTTAGCTACCTTGTCTGTTTTCTTCCCAAATTGAGTCCAAATAACGTGTATTTCCACCAAATGCTAAAAATGCAAAAAGAAACAATTAAGCACATATTTAAGACATTTTTGCATGATTATAAGGGTAAAATAACCCTGAAAAAGTGTATAAAATTACATCTCATCACATACCCCTACACTTGGGATTTGCTTGCCCTCAAGCAAATAAGCTTTTCTACCTTAATAAGATACATATCGGGGGCATTTAACTTACTCTTTAAAGGCTTCATGGCACAACCAATTAGACCTCGTAACTAGAAGCATAGTAAAAATAAACTAGCACCTCACAATAAGTGTTTGGATTCTCTCTCTCTCTCTCTCTCAGTGTATAATGAATTATAACAATATGGAAATCGAAAATTTAACATTCATTACCTAGTCATAGCATATAAGTTACCATAGGCTTGATAAAGGATCAAACCTCCACGAAGTTTCCACTCTCTCTCCCCCCATCGCCTAGACAAGCAACTCATCCGTCCGCTCACCATCTCGTCTTCACGCAGTCCCGCCCACACCCTCCACCCAAATCCCCCTCGTCCCCGTAAAGCACTCGCCTCAACAAACATCCGCCTCCTGCCCTCTGACTCGTAATCCCTCTATCCATTCTAGACACGACATTTCCTCACGGCGGGAGAGAGGGACGGATGGGGTGGGGGAGGTGGTGGGGGGGACGGGGTGGGGGGTTATGGGGGGTGAGCGGGGGTGTGGCGTTGGGTGTAGGGGGGGGTGGGCGGGAGGGCTCGGACGGGTGGTGGCTGGCTAGGAGAGGTGGTTGGCGAGTGGGGGGTGGGTGGGGAGATGCTGGCGTTGGCGTGTCTATGACTATCGGTTGGGCGTGTTAGGGATAGGGTGTGTTTTTCGAGAGAGTGGTGGAGGTTGTGTCGTGGACAAGTATGTTCGGATGACATGGAAAACGGGGGGTCTAGGGGTGTGAGTATATGAATTGATGGTTGGTTTTTGATGTTGGGGTATGGATGAGTGTGTGAGTGGTATGGCGTGAAGTGATGAAGAGAAGGAGTAGAGTTACTACGGTTTTATAAAAAATTATTTTTTGGTGGTTTTGGGGGCAGACAGAGATTAGATGATATTATGGAATTATGTGACAAATTTGGAAGTTATCGATATTTTGACATGATAAGACAGATTATATAAGAATTACACACACATCGACATATTGATCGAACGGACGTGTCTACTCTATGGAGTTTTTTAGGTTGTTAGTGTTGATGTATTATTACGTGTACTTTTGTACAGATATAAAATTGTCTCCATGGCACAAAGTAGTTTACAGGTCATATATTAGGTCGTGCGTGAGAGAGAGCGCGAGTAAATGAGTATTAGAAAGTTGGTATATAGAGAAATATTTAATTATTATGATTGAGAGTTTTGATATAATAAATTTTGATATTGAAATATTAAGAAAATTTATAATATAATAATATTATTTAAAAAGTAATCTCTATAGAGGGCGAGAAGAGAGAATTAAATATAGCGAGATTTTTGCAGAGTGAGTGAAGGAGGGTAAGGGGTGTGAGGGTTCGAGAGAGTGTGTGTTATAAAATATGGGAGAGTAGTATCGTGATGAGGTAGATGGAAAACGAGGCTGTAGGGATATATCTACGGATATACAGACATCTCAACAGGAAGGAAGGAGTCAAGTGGGGGAGTGTGCGGGAGTTATGGGTTGTTCATCTGGAGATGTGAATTGACGTGGATAGTTATAGATAAGTTAGAGTAGTAGAGAGTGAGAGTGGTGTAAAGTGTAATTTTAGGTTGGGGTGGTTTGGGTGGAGTATTATGTTGTTTGGTGTGTGAGTATGGTAGGGGGTGGTTGGATGTTGTTGTGTGTATTTTAGGTTGGGGTGTGGGTGGGAGTATGTGGGGTGTTGGGAAGGGGATTGTGTGAGTGATTGTTTGGTGTTAGGTTTTTGTTTTTGGTGGGGTGTGGAGTTGTGGTGTTGGTGTGGTTTTGTGGAGAGGTTTAGTAAGGTGTTATTTGTTTTATTAGGGTTTGTGTTTTAGTGGTATAGGTATGGTGGGAGTAGGGGGGGTTAGGGAAAGTATTGATTATGTGTTGTATGATTGGGGTATAAAGTATAGTTTATGGGTATTGGATGTTAATTTAGTTGAGTTGTAAATTGTGGGTGTTTGATTTTGTTATGGTTATAAGGATTCTGTTGAGTAGGTTAGGGGAGGAAAATGGAGATATTTGTGTGTAGTAGGTTGTTGAATTTATGAATTTAATTGTTGTATTTGTTTTAGGTGATTATGTAGAGTTGTGGTTAGAATGTTTATATTTTGATTATTATACGAGAAAATGGAGTTGATAAGTTTAGTGCAAATTTGTTATGGTTGTTAGGTTTCACTAGGGATCTACTCGATAAAGTATGCAACAAGGTGGGGATAGTTATAGAGTCGGTTTGACTAAGATAACAATTATAGTTTTTAACCATGGGTTAATCCTAGTGCCTCTTATCATTTAGAAAATATTATTACTCACTATGCAGTCTCGGAATGTATCACTAAAGCAAGTTCTAGAAGTTATATACTACTGGTACACTCATATAAATCGATACCAATACCAATGCTCCAGAAAAGGCGACAAAGACCATACGTACACATCCACAATGACAGAATAGACATGTATGACTGCATTCGAACCTTAAATCGAGAAAGCTAAAGGTACAAATTATCTTGGGCATTAATGGTGGATACCCGAATTCCTAAAGATCTAGGGGCATAAACCTCATAATTTTGGGGGTGAATTCATTTAAGTGGAAGGGTTTTTGTGCTAGTCATATAATTCCTTATCAATGAGACGCTCTAGCTACTTAGTTTCACCAGTTATGTGATGAAAATTTTGAATTTAGGTCAAAATTTCCCTTTACGATTTATGTTTCGATAGATAACTCATCATTTTAAGTTCAAGCAAAGACAATTGATGGAATAGTTTCTAAGGCTTTGTCAAAATTTCCCTTTTATGATTTATGTTTCAATAGATAACTCATCATTTTAAGTTCAAGCAAAGACAAATGGTGGAATAGTTTCTAAGGCTTTTATTTCCCCCTACAATTATTTTAAACATTGTCCCCAAGGTTCTACAAAGTACCCATAAAGGAATAAAGGTAAGAGAAAAGAGGGCGAAAGAAACTAATACTCCCTTGGTTATGCTCAAATTTGGAGAAGAAATAATGATCCTGACTAAATCGTCATCCAAGAATTATCCTCGTGAAACTCCTAAGAACTCCTGGGCTTCTCCTTATCAAATATAACCTACAAATCAAAGACAAGATGCAAACATACCAAGCTTAAAATCCACCGGTGATTGATAAATACAACCGTATTAACTACGTTTAGACTCTATGAAAGCAATAAAGACAGAATGAATGTGTTAACGTGATCATGGTTTTCTGATGGTTTTTAGGAAAATTACAAAATTTGAAAATTATACAAGATTAATTTCTTAAAAATTAAATAAATCAAATTTCCCTGTAGTAGACTGGGGACGCCGTCCAGAAAAATCCTGACGCCGTCTCCAAGGTCTGTAAAGGAATTTCTTTCTTTCTTCAAAAATTCTTGCTCGCAAGTTCCCGTTAGTTCTTTCCTATAAAACTTACTGCAAAAATCACAAGAATAGTTAACACAATCATATGACTCAAAACAAACACACAAAGACACACCTAAAAAGCAAGAAAATAAAAGTTTGGGTTGCCTCCCAATAAGTGCTTATTTTTATTTGAGTCACGAGCTTGACTCTACGCTTATTTGACGCAGAATACGTGGGCTTCCCCTACACTTAAGGTCAAGTGTGGGTGATAGTAGCAATACACACCATTTCAATGGAGGTATGCCACGTGGGGTGAAGGCGGTATGTGAAGGGTCAAGGGTTTTACTACCTTAATCCTAAAACTACCCGGACTATATGGGTTGATGGGTGGGTTAGTTCCTCTTTTGTCTCCTAGATTTACATCTAAGGGTGAAATTTGGGTAAAAGTTGAGGCTCCAGTTCATCAACACTAGGAAATCCCTTAGAACTAAGAAAGAGGTCATGAGTATTAGTATTTAAGCCTAGATCCTCTAGTTTCATGTGGTCTAAAGGTTCTACCTCCATTGGGATTCCTATAGTCTCTGTTGGTAGAAATATTACGATATTTAATCTATATATTCTCTTCATGTGTGATGAAAAAACATGTAAACTATAACACATAACGTAAAGTGCTTAAGTTACTACGTGATCCACAAATCATCAATGCATTCATACGACAATATCTCTCGATGTCTCAAGTCTGCTTCAATAAAGTTTGCACCCAATGCAAATCACTTAAGGTATGAATAAATAAATGCTTAATTCATTTTATGATCAAAAGAATTTTTATTCAACCTCACATTTTTTTATAAAAATGTCACAAACATCTTTATAACTTTTACAAAAGAATTTTTAGATTTAAAAGAAATGTTTTATTCAAAATAAATATTTGAATTCAAATTTTCTACCTAAAAACGCCTAGAAATGTTTAAGAAAACACCTCCCCCAGAAAAGACAAAAAAGGGAGTGTTTGGCCTGGGCGGCCCCCATAATTATAAGGGCGGTCCCCTTAATTATTAAGGGGACCGCCACCCTAATTAAAGGACCAGCCCAAAAGCAGACGAAAAAGCTGTTCAGTTTGCCTTTAAATACTGGACTATTCCCCACTGATTTTTTCACCTTTTGCACCCCTTTTCTTTCTATCCCAAATCAGTTTATACATCTCATACATATTTTAAAAGCCTTTGATCATGTAATCATAAGCATTTGTTTCCAAATGATTCAAGCTTATTCCTCCAAGTGCAAGAGAAGAACTCTCGTTATCATCAATCAATAATACGAAAGTTATGTAGTTTAGTTAGTGCATTAGTGACATATCTTACATTCACAATGTATAGATCGAGTCCATGTATTCCAAACTTGTGTAATAGTTAGATCGTGGTGATCTTTGTAAGTAGTGTTAGATTGGTGTGATCGTAGTAGTGTCTAGGTGTAGTGAAGTTGTGAAGTGTAGTAAAGTTGTGAAGCGTAGTGAAGTTGTGTAGTGTAGTGAAGTTGTGAAGCATTGTGAAGTTGTGAAGTGAAGTGAAGTAGTGAAGTGAAGAGAAGGTGTGAAGTAAAGTGAAGTAGTGAATTGTTGTGAAGTGGTGTGGTTAGTTGTGATAGATTGGTTCTAGCTAGGATGAGAACTCGACATTTGGCTTAGTGTTAGAAATTGGTATAAGCTTGGTGTGTATGGTTTTCTCCGCCTAAAGGGAGCTTGTTGACTAGTGAAGTAACTCTCGAGTTGGGTACTCGGGGAGTAGAGTAGGGCGAAGAGGTGCTTCGTGACCGAACCACTATAACTCATCGCGTCCATGTTAATACAAATAATTTCTAAAAATGTTATTTATATTTGTTCGTACCTCTTAGGTATTTGATAATAAACAAAATTGAAAAAATGTTTAACATAAAATAAACATTATAAATTACTTAATCATAAAATTTCCATATTTTCTAAGATAATCACTTAAGGTAATGCATAAACAAATCATTAAACATGATTAATTGATCAAGAAAATTATTTTATATAAACCTATACATTTTCTACAAAAGTGTTTTTATAAAAATATAAAAACAAAATATTTATTCATAAAAGAAATGTTTTATTAAAACATTAAATTTGAAATAAGATTTTTCACCCTAAAATGGTAGGTTCCAAAACAAATAACATATTCCCCACAAAAAGACAAAAAGAGGAGCTGGTATGTGCTTAATTACACATACCTTTTGCCTATAAAAACGTGCCTAAAATAACCAAAATATACCAAAAATACATTGTATTTGTGTGTTTTTTCATTTATATTGTGCAGGTAACGGATATCTAAGAAAATGACAAAAACGAAGCCAAAACGACAAACCCGAGCACGAAATGGAAAGAGCGTGAAAAAGTCAAAAAGTCAAAGTCAAAGTCAACCAATTCAAAGTCAAAAGTCGAAGATGAAGCCAGTATCGAAGAAATGTTAAATGGGCCAACCCGTACTCATCTAATAGGCCGGGTCAGCCCATTAAAACATTATGCAGACCATAAAAAGCCCAAAGTCAAATATATACTTACCCGGCCCAATTACTAAGCCCAATCTCACTTAACACCATAAACTCATTAACACCCTTACACTGTTAGTCCTCGGGGATTAACAACGTCAGTCCAAAAGGACTAACGATGCAAACATATAACAAAAATAGGGGATTAACCCCGTTATCTTTAAACCCAAAACCCTTTTTCTCGCCAAACTTTTGGCACTATTCATAATCTTCTACCCCACTCCCTAAAACCTGTTACCCTGCTCCCCAAAACAAATATGTCACCATCCCATCTCAACCCCACCTCATAAACAGCCAAAGCGACCTTGGCAATCCTCTAAATCCCCATTCGTCAAGGAATAAAGATAAAGATTCAATGGCTCAGATTGATTGGCTTGGTGAACAAGATAATTGGACGACTTAAATGATGATTTTGAGTTACTCACACAACAAGCACACCTCCTGGCTCACTCACATAACTAGCACATTGAAGACCCAAGACTTTGAATTTTCTTATATAAATAGGTCCCTTTGTAAGCCCTTGAGGCATGTAGTTTTAATCTTGTTTTAACTTTCAGCTTATATTTAATGTTTTTAGCTTATTAAAAGAAACCTTGTACTGTTTTTCTTGAAGTTTAATGAAATCTAAGTTTTTATGTTTTTATCCTGTTTTTAAGTTAAATGCATTTTATGATTTGAAAAACGTTTGACAAGCTCACAAAAGTTATTTTTATTCCATACTTAAGTTGTTTGCTTAAACACTATAATTTTTTCTATAACTATTAGTGTTTAAGCCATTTTTACCAAAATTTACTCAAAAAGCTCATTTGGAAGATAAGCCAGAAAAGGAAGGGCTTATGGGTTTTACTAGCTTGTCTTTGACAAGCTAGAGCTTGTAGATTAGCTTATTTAAGCACTTTTTACCCTGTTTAGAGCAAGGGCTTTTGTAAGTTCTCATTTTTAAGTTTTAAAGCTTATTTACTGTTATGCTTATTTCTTTGCTTATTACTGCTTATTTCTTTGCTTATTTTTGCTTATTATTGATGTCTAATGCTTATTTATGCTTGCTTATAACCTATAAGTCATTTTGTTATGTTTTAGTTTAAAACTGTCTTAAATAGTGTAAACTACTTATTTTGTTTGCTTATTTTCTAGTGCTTATTTATTGTTGGAATTTGCTTATTATTGCTTAATATTTATTGTTATTAATCTGTCTTAAAAACCTTTAGCTTATATCAGTCTTTTTCAAGCTTAAAATGGAATTTGGATTTTTAAAGGGGTGTTTGGGTTAAGGTTCAAAATGGGTCAAAACAAGCTGAAAATGGTTTTGGGTCATTAATCTAACTTCAACAAGTTTTTTTAAGTACTTTTAATCAGTTTCCAAAAGTTTTAAGGTTTAAAAAACTTATTGTTCAATGTTTTTTTTTTTGTAATGCATGTTTTGAATCTGAGGTCCTTAAGCTTTCTAATTCAGCTTATCTGTTTAGATTTGATTAAAGTGCTTGTTGTTGTCATTTTCATTCTTGTTTTTAAGTATAATATGTAGTAGTATAGGAGTGAGTTAAGTGTGCAATTTCCATTTGTTTTCTAAATCTATCTGTCAAATCAGTTTAAGTTATAAAAAGTCATCTTTTCAATCTAAAAATTAGATAAGTTAAAAGTTATTTCAAGGTCTGAAATCTCATGCATTAGTATTTTGTAGTCCATAGTTCATCTATTTTAGCTTATTTTGTACTTTAAACTTATTTTACTAGTTTAAAATTAAGGCTGCAATAGTCATTTTGTCTTTTAAAGAAAACCAAAAAGAAGCATTTTGAGTAATCAGCCTTTTTCATCAAGCTTATTTCATGGCTTATTTGAATTTCAAACTCATTTTTCTTTGTGGATTAGTGTAGCTTATTGCATAATCTTTTTAGTGGTATAACCCACTAAGCCATAAGGATCCGTTTTCTAGCTTAAAAATAAGCTAGAAAGTGGCCCCTTAGGCTGTTTGGTCACCAGTTTTGGCCAAATAGCTTAATTGCTTATCTGAGCTTATTGGCTATTTAGATTTGCTTCATTTAGGTTTAGTCTTGCTTATTATGTTAGTTTTAAGCCATTTTAGCTTATTTAACTTTGGATTAGAGCTAATTATTTAAGCTTATGAGCATTTGTGGATTAGAATCTAAGTTTAAAAGCCTCTTAGGAAATTATGTCCTTTAAGCTTAGTTTAGCTTATTTTTCTTAGTTTATTTTAATTTCCTAGGTGCTTATTAGGGTTAGGGTATAATCTCTTTTTAGCTTATTTGTTGTTATAAGTGCTTATTTAGTCTAAAAAAAGCCAACAATTAGCCTTTTGTAGACTTAGTGTAAAAAGCCATCCTATCACCTTTTTAGCTTATTTATGTGCTTATTTGTGCTTTTTGGAATGCTTTTTAGAAAAGTTGCTTTTACAAAAAGTCTTTATTTTTAGCTTATCTAAAAAGTTGTTTAAAAATAATTGCAAAAAAATATATGTTGGGAGTTGAGGGAAATCAGGAGTGAGCAAGGCTCGAACCCCTGACCTCAACCTCACTCAACCAACATATTTAATACAGCACACACCACCACTCGTGCCCTTGGGTCTTTTCCGTTTTAACTTGCACACATTATCCTTTCAACACTTTTTGGCCCTTTAAGCCATAAGACATTTTGGGCTTATTTCGCAGCTTATTTGATAAGCTGTGTTCACCCTTTTATTTTTCTTAGATTTAACACTGCTCAAGCTACTTTTCACCAACTTTTTAGAATTTTTCAAATTAGTTTAGTATTTTTTATTAATTTTTTAGATTAAATCCGTTTTTAATTCATAATAAAAAAATATAAAAGTCAAAAAAATATTAAAAAATTTTAAAATTTTCTTTTATCATTTAGGACTTATAAAAATTAATTTTGCATTCTTAGGGTTAAATTTGTAGAATTTGTTTTTTTAAAGAACGGGATTTGAATCCCGTTAACGTTTTTAGTGTTTAGGCTTTAATTGCTTTCGTTTTTAGTTTGCCTTTACTTGTTTGTGTATTTTATTTGTAGAAATAGAAAACCTAATCAAATTTGTGATTATTCAAGCATTATTCCACACACGTTACCTTGATTTTTCATTCACACCTTGTCGGGACACGACCCGGGAAGGTTTTTAGGATTTTGCTTTGGTCAAAAGTGATTATCCTTTCAAAAAGCCTTACGGAATTCTTACTCTCTTATTATTGATACTTTGAGATATTTATATATGTATTGTTATATATATATATATATATATAGAAAGCAAGAAATCAATTTTTGGCGCCGCTGCCGGGGAGGTTGTGATACGATATTGTGAACGTTTGAAGACTAGTGTTTGAAGAACCTTCCTCGTGAAGTTTATTGCTTATTTTGTTAATATAAAAAATACAAAAATATTTTATTTTCATGATTTTATTTTTCATTATATAAAAACACAAAAATCATTATAAATACTTTACCTAAAGTATTTGCATTACCAAAAAAATTGAAAAAACCAACAAAACAAATCGTGTTATTAATCATAATAATCGGCTACACCTTTTGAAGTACAAATATAAGAGGTATAAGGAGGGCTTGATCCAAGGAACATCGCCCAAAAAGGAAAATCACTTTTAATCGCTTCGGCGTGCTAATTCCTTCCGCTCTCTTGTGAGTAATTTAAAGAGCTACCGTGGGAATACGAACGATCTTCTTGGCATAAGCTATCATGGCATGATATTTTGACAAGCAATCCATACCAATTAGGACGTCAAAACTACCCATCTCTACGGGCATCAAGTCGATGTTGAATGGATGATTTAGAAAGTTCTCTAATGGCGAGCGAATTTGATAGCGAACTGTCCTAGGTCGACTAGTGATGTGCCTCGGCTTTTCGGCTTAGGATTTGGTATAAGATGATGTCAACTTTATAGTAAGGTGGAGTAAAGGTCTGCTTAGTTGCTATGGTTACTAATTCGATTTTCCAAAGTAAACACGTTTTACGAATACGCACACAAAACTTTGTTTTTTTTTTGTTTTTTTTTCAAAGATGTAAGTAAAAATGGATTTATTGACAAATGTTACATGGTGACTACTCTCAGCATGGCATGGTCCTTCCTGAATTATACATAGGTGATCAGGCTATGTATATTTGAGGGCTTAACGATGCGATGCTCATTTTCGTCAAAATTATGTTATGCATAAATAAGTATCAAAGAGTTTTATAAGATGCCAAAATAATTCGCAAGGTGGATGTATGGTTGTTGATAGAATGAAAATAAAATGGTTTGCGAGAAATCGCATGATGGTTTATAAGATGATAGCTAAATGACTTATGGGATGACAATAAAGTAATTTATGTGGTGAAAAATGGTTTCATAAGGTAAGGACAAGGTAATTCATAAAGTGTTAGTAACGTATCTTTTAAGATGTTTGGAAAATAGTATATATGATATCAAGAAGGTACTTCATAAGATGATGGTGAGGGAATTGAAAAAAATAATAATGATAGTAACCTTGTTTATAAGGTAATGACGAACTAGTCTTTAGTTTACAAAGTATTAGTTGAGTGGTTTACAAGTGATGGTAAATTTGTTTGTAAACACAAGTGAAATAATTTATAAATGTTGGCAAAAGTTTTATGAGGTGATGGTAAAACATTTTTTTTGTAATGCCCAAATAGGTTATTAGGTAACAGTAAAATGGTTTATGTGATGGTAAGAACATAGTTAATAAGGTGGTATCTTATTAGATGATAGTAAAATAGTTTGTTACAACTGTAAAATAGTTTTCAAAGTGATAGTAAAACAATTTATAAAATGCGTATTTATAACCCGATAGTGAACTGATTTATTTATGATAGTAAGACAGATTATTACAATAGTGGATTTGTTTACAAGGCGACTGTGGAATAGTTTATAGAACTTTAGTTTATCGAACGATGGTAAAACAGTTTGCCAATGATAGGAAAATAGTTTATAAAATGATAGTTTATTAATCGCTAACCAGGTAGTTTGTTTAATGGCATCGGCTTTGTTTATGAGACGACACTAAAATTGTGTATGAGATGACAGAATAGTTTCCAAGGAATCACGTGACAGTTCATAATGTAATTGTAAGGAGTTTATGTTGAGATAACAAATTGTTTATGAATGGATAACAAGATAGTTTTTGAAAATTGACCATGGAAACAATTTATGAGGGATATCGAAAGCATGTAGATATCCCTCATAATAATATACTTAATATATTATAACCACGTATACAGAATCATGAAAGCATGTAGTATAACCAACTAATGCAACTCAATAGTGTATGTGTCCCGTGAAAAACTTTTGTATGATGCAATGTTTGAAAATGGTTATAGTCCAAGTAAAAACATTTGACCTGGTTCTCTATAACCTAGGCTCTTGATGCCAATCTGTAACACCCCCAAAATGGGTCGCAGCGGAATATGGGTTGGAGAGTGTTACTTCATAGATCAATAGCACGAGATATGAGAACGACCTCTATATGAGTCGTTTAAAATTGATACATTGGATTAAATAGACTTGTTTGTTACAATAGCCGAAGCTTAAATAGTTCATCCATGAAAAGTAAAGATTTTAAGACATAACAAATATTCCCAAAATGTAATGCATCCAAATCTTTATAGTAATGACTCCAAAATGGTGACCACCAATGTATCCTTGTTTCTCGTACCTTATTGACCTGAGAAAAACATGCTTTAAAACGTCAACATAAAGTTGGTGAATTCACAGGTTTAGTAAATGTATAAAATAGGATCCACAAGATTTCCAATGTAAGACATGTAACACATACAATATCTTAAATGTTATTACGAGTGCACTAAGTTCATGACACCGAAGCTCGACATATATGTATGCAATTTAATGCACTAAATGTGCCCATGTAGGCCCATGTAGAGTTCAAAAACCCCGCAACATCCAAATTGTTCCGACATGATACGTTCGTTGTTTTCAGTACTGTCCGAAACAGATGAGCGTCTACTCATCCGAACGGCGATGTCCAACCCAAATAGATCTATTCATAACAATTCAGCGCTCGCTAACTAGCAATTGACAGTTCATGATGGTTGGGGCAATAAAATAAGTGGGTTTACTACTTAGGCCACTCGTAATATGTTTAAAAGATACTTGGCGTCCAAATGTAAAATCAATGCATGTTTCTCACCCCAAAGTTGTAAAACAATATAGTTGTAAAAAAGCGGGGCAAAACTACCGTAAGTGAATGGATTGATTATCTAGATCAAGTTAAGTGAATCGTCTCGCAATTCGAATGCAACCTATATTAATTATAGGTCGTAGAGTATATATGTGATTTCATATAAATAAAACATCACTGTTTATAGCTACACCGTCAACCAATAGTTTTTTATTAATTAATTAAAAGTTAAAACAAGAATTAACTCGTACTTTGATAAATTACAAGTATATATACTTTACCGTTAAAGAAAATATATTTTTATTTACTAAACGCATCAAAATTAGTAAAAATGTATTATTATAATAATGATATTTTATTATTAAATTAGTTGTTTTATAAAAGATTGTATAAAAATAAAAGTAATGCGCGCGAGTTTTAAAACTTCATATCTTTATCGTTTCGACTCCGTCTTATACGTTTTCTTATGTCCACGTTTCCGTATTAAAATAATTTATCAAAACATCATATTTTATAAAGTTTAAACCCCTGATGAACAGTAACTTTTACTGTTCATCACAGTTTATATAAATTATTTTTATAAAATTAAATATGTGAAACTTGTTTAAATCATAACTCGTTCGTTATAGCTCGTTTCCTCGAGATCCTTATGTCTTTGATTAGTATTAAGAAATTTAATTAAAATATCATATTTATAAAGTTTAAACCACTGATGAACAGTAGTATTACTATTCATAACATTTATAAAAAAATGGTTTTTATAGAAATTAATTAATATATCTAGTAAACTACGTAACTTTTCGTTATAATTCGTTTTTCGAGTTCTTTAAGTCCCGTAGGTTCGTAAAAGATTTTATCAAAATATTACCTTTATTGAATTTTTATCTCTGATGAACAGTAATTTATTACTGTTCATCACAGTTTTAATAAATTTGTTATTATAAAATTTTATTTATATAAAACGTTTAAATTCCATAACTTGTTCGTTATAATTCCGTTTTTCGAGTTCCTTACATGCTCACGATCCTTGTAAAGAGCACTATTTTTATAAAATATAAAACATAGGGTTTATGGTTCGAATTCCAATAGTATGTATAAAGATATAATTAGGGTTTTCAATTTATAAGTTAGTTTACAATCATTTTATTTAAGAACCTTGCACCATTATTTTACCAAAGTGTTTGTAACCGTATAAATCACATTATTTAGTCCTCAAATGTTCATGTCCTTTTTCAAAATGAAATCATCAAATACTTTAATATGACTTAAAACAAAAAATTGAAACTAGGTGGTGATTAACTAATGCAACAAGTATGTATACAAAGAAAATAAATGAATGATAGTGAAAAACTTTTTTAAATAACCGAATAGAAGTCAAGTAGGATGATGAACACAAGATGTAAACCCCAATCAAGCCTTCAAAATCAAAACCCTAATCAAGAAAACCCTAAATATGTTTTCTTGATAATTCCTTGTTAAACCCGAATCCAAGCTTCCCAACACCTTGAGTAGTCTTAGATAACCTTACAATGAACACTTGAATGCTTGGATTGCCTTGGTTGCAAAATTAAAATGAAACCCTAAATGTTATATGTGTGTCGTGGGTTTAGAGGAGGGGGAAAGGGATTTTTGCTTGGATTTTGCTTGTAGAAATGTAAGAGTGTAATGGTGGACTAGGGCTTTCTTTATATAGTAACTTGGAAACTATGAAACAACCTTAAAGTGAAACCATGGGAGTGAATGGTTTAAGGACAAAATTGTAAGAGCTCTCCTCCTCCCTAGGAGGAGGCCACGGCTCAAAGGAGGGGGAGTACAAGGGATTGGACAATTACTAGAAACATGGGTCCAAGGTACAAAGTGTAAGGATTTACAAGTTGTAAAGAAAGACTTAATAGGAATTAAATCATTTATTTCATGTGTAAAAGCTCATATCCGGTTTTAAGATGATATAAGTGAGAAAAATAAATAAATTTTGAGTATTGGGTATAAATGTGGGTATTTGTTTAAGTGTAGATAGGTAAAGGTGCTTCCGGGTACGACCGAATGTAATTTATTGCGAAACGTAAGCGTTTTACGTAACCAACAAAAATAAATTATGAAAAGTTATAAATTATACTCCTAATAATCATATAACACTTGCTTGATGTAAACTTTAATTTGTTTGATGTCCGTTTACATTGAACGTTGATTTTTAGTTTACGCGATTTAACTATAAGATAATAATTTCATATAACACTTGCTTGATGTCAACTTTAATTTGGTTGATGTCCCATTTTACATTGAACTTGAGTTTTGTTTTTACGCGATTAATTATAAGATAATAATTAAAGCTAAGCGTAAAACTCTAAAAATAAAATAATGAATTTATGATAGTTTAAATAACCAGAAAATGAGAATGGTTACTACTCCACCCGTTAGGAGAGCCTTGTCCCAAGGCTCTAGATGCAACATACTTCGAGGGTGCGGTTTTGTGAAAGAGGTTTATTTTTTGCAGATACTTTTCTCGGAACGGATCTTCGCGTTCCCACATGAACTCAGGACCTCTCTTGGAGTTCCATCGAACTTTGATGATGGGAATACGACTTCGCCTTAACTTCTTGACTTCATGATCCAAGATTTCCACTGGTTCTTCAACAAAGTGGAGTTTATCATCAATGTGTTTATTCATCTAAGCAGGAACGCCAATGGCTCAACCAGATAAACACTTCTATAGATTGGATACATAAATGTGCAATAACCCTGCGTGACTGTTGATGTAAATCGGAGTCTATAAGCAACCGTTATTCCCCCAATTTGGCCTAACACCTTGAAATGTCGATAATACCAACGGGTTCAACTTTCCCCGTTTCCAAAACGTGAACCCCTTTCCAAGGTGAAATCCTTTAACATACTCGATCACCAACTTGAAATTCTAGAGGCTTACGCCTCACATCGGCGTAGCTCTTTTGGCAATCACGAGCAGCTTACATTCTGTGTTTAATTTGAACAATCTTCTCGGTTGTTTCATGAACAAGTTCTGGACCAGTGAGCCGAGCATCTCCGACTTCGATCCAACACACAGGCGATCGACACTTTCGGCCATAAAGCGCCTCGAATGGGGCATCTTTAATACTAGCATGGTAACTATTGTCGTAAGAGAATTAATCATGGTAAGTGTCTTCCCAACCATTCCCTAAAGTCTATCACGCAAGCGCGAAACATATCTTCAAGATTTTGTATGGGTCCATTATCGCTTTGCTCCATCAGTCTCTGGAAGTTATCCGTAACTTATATCCCAACGAGACCCATACCTTTCTGAAATGACCTCCAAAGTTTGATGTAAAACGGGGCACGATCAAAAATGATCAAAGGAACTGGTATCCCATGCCTTGTGACCACTTCTTTCAGTACAATTTTTGCTATTTGTCCATAGGGTTCCAGTTTCCCGTCATTGGAGAAAGTGTGCAGACTTTAGTGAGTCGTCTACAATTACCACATAGTGTCCGTTTCCACTTTGCGTTCTTGGGAGTTTGGTGACAAAGTCCATAATGATATTTTCCCATTTCCATTGGGGAATCGCTGGTTGTACCAGTAAGCCAGATGGTTTTTGGTGTTCGGCTTTGACTCTTCAACACGTCAAACACTTGCTAACATAGGTGGCAATGTTAGCTTTCATGTTAGGCCACCAATACAGTTGCTTTATGTCCTGGTACATTTTATCGGAACCCGGGTGAACAGAATATTTCGACTTGTGAGACTCATGCATAATTAGAGCCCTTTGGTCACCGTAGCGAGGCAACCAACTTCTGTTGTTTAGACACATTGTCCCGTCCGCACGTGGTTCCAATTTCTCCTTCCTGGGCTTTTCTGGGTCCTTCAAATTCTCAATCAACATACCTCCTACGTCTTCGGACTTGAGGTTTTCTGGTTTTCTTGCCTCAATCTGAGCCTCCAAAATCCGCTTGGGAAGGTCTAAACCGATAGTCATAACTAAGGCCCAAACCCGTAATGACTTTACTCATTCCTTTCTGCTCAATGCATCGGCCACTACATTTACTTTTCCTGGGTGATAGCGGATTTTACAATCATAATCACTAAGCAATTCCAACTAACGGCGCTGTCTCATGTTTAATTCCTTCTGATCGAGGATGTGTTGTAAACTTTTGTGGTCAGTGAACACTGTACACTTTGTCCTGTACAGATAATGCCTCTAGATCTTTAGAGCGAATACTACTGCGTCGTTCAACTCCCAAATCATAGTGGTGTAAATTATCCACATGAATCTTTAGTTGTCGTGAGGCATAAGCAATCACCTTTTCTCTTTGCATTAGCACTGCGCCCAACCCTTTGATTGAAGCGTCACAGTAAGCGATAAAGTCTTCATTTCCTTCGGGTAACGCTAGAATTGGTGCACTACATAACTTTTGCTTTATCAACTGAAAAGCTGCTTCCGCCTTGTCACTCCATTCAAACTTGATCTTCTTTTAGACAAATTAGTACATTGGTTTTGCGATCAATTGAGATCCTTCAATGAATCTTCGGTTAAGAGCCTGCTAGGCCCAAAAACTGACGAATCTCCGTTGGCAGACTTAGGAGATGCCCCCGAATACTAGTTGATAGATTCCAAACCTGGCAGATCCACATAGAATTCACCTGACTGGCATCACTGACCAAGAAACTGTACTTTAGGATCCAGAATTCGCACTTAGGAATTTGGCAATACAACAGCTCCATTTTAAGCAACTCTAAATAACTTGAGGTGCTCTGCAATGCTCTTGCCATGGTTCATCGAGTATATCAGAATAGCGTCAATAAAGACAATTACAATTTATCCATGTATGGTTTGCACACCCGATTCATAGAACCCTTAAACAGCAGTGCAATAGTAAACCAAACGGCATAACTTGGAACTCATAATGTCCATATCAGTTTGAATGCGGTCTTTGGAATATCTTCTCACGAACCTTATTTTGAATGATAACCCGACCTCAGGTCGATCCTGTGAGTAGCTTACTTGAACCTTGTAATTTTTTTTTTTTTTTTTTTTTTTTTTTTTTTTTTTGAATCAAAAATCATCAATCCTGGAATCGGAAAACGGTTCTTTACTTCACTTATTCAATTCCCGTAATCAATGCACATCCGGAATGATCCATCTTTTCTTCTGACAAACAAGACCGGAGCTCCCCAAGTGAGTAACTGTGGTCATATAACGCCTTTGTCGACAATATTTTTTAATTGGTCCCGACAACTCCTTCATCTCAGGATGAGCCAGTACGATAAGGTGCCCGTGACTACTATCGCAGCAACCAGGTATCAGATCGATCTACAATCACTTGGCGGGTTGGTGGGATACCCGCAATCCTCGTGAAAATGACCTCAGTAAAAGTCTTGAACTATTGGTACTTCCTTCAAGTCGCTCTCCTTCGACTTGTCTTCCACCTTTTTTTCATAGTAAATGTGCTAGAAAGATAGGACATCCCTCCAGCAAATACCTTTGTGGTTTTGGTACACGAGATGATTTCAATCGGACTCTGACCAATTGTTGCTTCCGTCACCTGAAAAATTAAGAGTCATTTATGTCTCCAAAGGGAAAAAAAAAACTACAACAAGTGTCTCATCATAAACTATTAACGGCATATATTTTAGCTAACCTCCAAAACGAAATGACGTCAAAACTACCCATCTCTACGGAGCATCAATCGATGTTAATGGATGATTTTAGAAAGTTCTCCTAATGGCGACGAATTTGATAGCGAATTGTCCTATCCTACTTAGCGATGGTGCCTCCGGGCTTATCGGCTTAGGAATTGGTAAAGAGATGTCCGACTTTATAGTAAATGGAGTATAAGGTCTCTTAGATTTAATGGTTACTAATTACTTTTCCAAAATAAACGCGCTTCTAACGATACGCACACAAAACTTTGTTATAAATAGGAAATTAGTTTTGCTGACAAAAGTTTAATGTGAACTATTCCTTAGCATGCATGGTCCTTCCTGAAATTATACATAGGTGATTCATGTATATGTATAATTTGATGCTAACGATGCGATGCTTATTTTTCGTCTAAAATATGTTGATTGCATTAAATAAGTATCAAAGAGTTTTATAAGATGCCAAAATAATTCACAAGGTGGATGCAAGGTTGTTGATAGGATGACAATAAAATGGTTTGCGAGAAATCGTATGGTGGTTTTTCAAGACGATAGCTAAATGACTCATGAGTTGATAATAAAATATTTTATGTGATGAAAATGGTTTCGTAAGGTAAGGACAAGGTAATTCATAACGTGATAGTATCGGACATTTGAGATGTTAGCAAAATAGTATAATGATATCAGAAGGTACTTCATAAGAAGATGGTGAGGGAAATAAAAAAAATAATAGTAACCTTGTTTATAAGAAATACTAACTAGTTTTAGTTACAAGTAGTAGTTAGTGGTTTTACAAGTGATGTAAATTTGTTTATAAAACACAAGTGAAATCTAAGTAAATGGTTTTGCAAAAGCTTTATAAGGTGATTGTAAAACATATTTTTTTGTAATACACAAATTAGGTTATTAGGTAACAGTAAAATGGGTTTATGTATGGTAAAAACATTAGTTATACGGTGGTATGATAGTAAAGTATTCTATTACAACAGTAAAAATAGTTTTTAAAGCGATAGTAAAACAATTTATAAAATGCGTATTTATAACCCGATATTGAACTGAATTTATATATGATATTATGACAGATAATTACAATAGTGGAAATGTTACAAGGCGAACTGTAAATAGTTTTATAGAACTTAAGTTTTTATCGAACGATGGTAAAACATTTTTTTTGATTTCCCAATGATAGGAAAATAGATTTATAAAATGATAGGTTTTATTAATCCGATAACCATGTAGTTTGTTAAAATGGCATCGGCTTTGTTTATGAGAACGACACTAAACGTTTATGTAGATGAAAAATAGTTTCCAAGAGTCACGTGAAAGTTCTAAATAATTGTAAGGGATTTTATGATGAGTAACAAAATGATTACGAATGGATAACAAAAGTTTTGAAAATGTAACCAGGAAATAGTTTATGCGTGGGATGCTAAATATTTAGCGTGTATATGAACGTGTTTTCAAAAAAATCAAGATGTTTTAGTAAGGGTTTGCATGAGAAAATATAGAGTTGGCATAAAATTGACTGAAGTTTTCATAATACCATAATTTGAAAGAACTGGGTTCATGTTTCTTTCCACAAAAGACTACATGTTTTCTTAATAATAAAAATCTCCAATACAAACTAGTACATAAATCATGAAGCAAGATATCTAAGAGTGCCGCCCGAACTGGCTGGTTACGAGCTCCTTGAGTTTCCTAAAGTCCTCTCGGTCCTGACGCTGAGATTCTTGAACCGCAGCCAACTGCTGCTCACTAACACAAGCCTTCCCTCTCATGTTACGAGTAAATCCTTCTTGGATTGCCTCGTAGTCTACATCCTACACACAATGAACATTATCTGCTTCAAGCAATGTCAGCCCTAAATCTAGAGCCGTCAGCTCTTTTTCTCTCCTGTATGGACTCCTAATAAATGCTCTTGTATGCCCTTTATAGCCCCCCTGTTGGGACTTGTGTCCCACACAATGGCTTGCTGGCAGGAAAAGCAACGCAAGCGACAGGCACTGGTTGAATGATATCAACCCGGAATCGATCGGGTCTCAAGATCTCCTCAGCAAGACGTGAATAGTGGATTCAGCCATACAAGCAAAAATTTATATAGAATCATCTTATATGAAACCATGCAGGATCGTGCATTAAGAAAGGTTCACACGATGTACGAAGATGCAAGATGAATGAATCTGCATACATGGCAGTGATGAAAATCACGGGGCAAAATTGGAAGGCCTCATGGAATTATGGATATGTAAAGATGATTGGTGGTATACATGAATGATGTTATGAATGAATGATTTATATGTCATATAAGAATAGATGATTTTATGACATACAAGTTTAGAATATACTGACGTGTAGGTAACTGTCGAAGATGACATGACTGCTATAACAATAAAATTAACTTATATAAGTATAATATATAAGACATGTATAGTAATATACATAATATAATATAAGTACGTATATAGATTATGTAAGCAGTCAATGCAGACTAATAGTGTATGTATGTCCGTGAAAAACTTTTGTATGATGTAATATTTGAAAACGGTTATAGTCCAAGCAAAATATTTGACCTGGTTCTCTATAACCTTGGCACTGATACCAATCTGTAACACCCCTAAATTGGGTTGCAGCGGAATAAGGGTCCGGAAGTGTTACTTAATAATACAATAGCACAAGATATGAGAACGACCTCTATATGAGTCATTTTAAAAGATACATTTGATTAACTGAAATGTTTGTTACAAAATCTCCAAGCTTAAATTGTTCATCGATGTGAAAACATAAAGATTTTGATACATAAAAAATGTCCCAAAATGTAATGCAGTAAATCTTTAGTGCATTTTGACTTTAAAATGATACTCCCAAATGTATCCATGTTGTGCACTTATTGACCTGAGAAAAACATGCTTACAAACATCAACATAAAGTTGGTGAATTCACATGTTTATGTATGTATATAAAGTAGGACCGTAAGATTCAAAGTGTAAGATATGTAACACATAAAATATCTCAAATTGTAACTACGATTTCCTAAGCTCATGACACTGAAGCTACAACATGTATGTCTGCAAATTAATGCAAATAATGTGCCCATGTAGATGTTCACCCGCAACATCCAAAATGTTCCGACATGGTATACGTCTGTTAGTTTGGTACACCGAAGCTAGTGAGCGCTACTCACCCGAATGGGGATGTCAATCCCAAATAGATCTATTTATAACACTCGCTCTTACCTCCAGTAATTGACAGTTCATGATTCATGGGCATAGTGGGTTAACGCTACTTAGGCAAACTCGTAATTTGTTTAAAAGTGTACTTGCGTCCAATGTAAAACAATGCATGTTTCTCACCCCAAAAGTTGTAAATCATTGTAATCGTATAAAATGGGGCTATGAACTCACCTTAGTGAATGAATTGATTATATAAATCAAATAAGTGAATCGTCACGTAAAATCCGAATGCAACCTAATTATTTTATAGATCGTATGATTATAGATCGTTCAAGTGGGACGATTGGCTTAAGAACCCTTATATTGTTCTTGTTTGATCTAGCTCCTTGCTAGTGTTTTAATAAATCGCCGTTCAAAAAAAAAACAATATAAATTATAGAGTTATATCACCGCCTAATAGTTTTGTTTAATTTATAAACGTCAAAACAATATTTAAGTTACGCTTGATATTTAATGTCCAAGTATATATGTCCGTAAAAATATTATCTTTGTCCAATAATTGATTATTTGTTAATAACACTTGATTTAATGTTTTTATTATTTGTATAATATTATTATATAAATAGTTTAATTATTTTGTAAAATAATATTTATAAAGTTAAAAACATGTATAAATATTATATAAGTAATACTACATTGTTTTGTAAAGTTTTTATTAAAACGAATCAACACTATTTATGTGAGAAAAATAATGCACAAGTGTAAAATAGTGCATAGAAAATCATATCTTTCTTGTTTTAACTCCGTTTAACACGTTTCTTTATACCCTCGGTTTTGTATAAAGAAAATCTATTAAAATATTATATTTATAATATTTATAGAATACTGTGTATGAACAGTATCAGTGTTTATAATTTATAAAATTACATTTTATAAATTTAATTATCGATATCTTGTAAAAATAATAACTAATTCGTTTTAATTCCGTTTTTAGTGTTCTTTATATCCACGAAATCGTATCGAGATAATCTAAA